>JBDJHY010232439.1:0-10997 GCA_039654485.1 Withania somnifera
TATTTCCATAATTAGAAGCCTCTGGAAATTAATTCTGTGGTCCCTACAATGCCTAAATTAACTAGAACTCAAAATCCTAAATTCTATGGGAAATATGGGAAAGGTCTTTGATTGAGAAAGATTTCCTAATTGGAATAGGTATTCTATATCTTATTTGGATTGGAATAAGTATGCTATATCCTATTTGGATTGGAATAGGTATCTTATATCCTATTTGGATTGGAATAAGTATCCTATATCCTATTTGTATTGAGAAAGGTTTTCCTAGAAATCTAGGGTGCTCCTAACATAGAATTGATGGATGGTTTTATATAATACTTGCCCACCCAAATATTGAGAGAGTTCAAGAGTAAATTTAAGATCATTGTCGAATTCAGGATGAGGTGTTTTGGTATATGTTATTTGCGGATGATGTAGTTCTGATTGATGAGACTCACAAAGGTGTAAATACTCAGTTGAAGGTTTGGAAACAGACCCTAGAATCTAAAGGGTTTCGATTAAGCAAGACTAAGACGGAATATTTGGAGTGCAAGTTTAGCGAGGCATTGGTTGAGGATGATGTCATAGTGAAAATTGACAGTTAGGTCACTCAAAAGAAA
Organism: Withania somnifera; assembly: GCA_039654485.1. Lineage (NCBI taxonomy): Eukaryota > Viridiplantae > Streptophyta > Magnoliopsida > Solanales > Solanaceae > Withania > Withania somnifera. The sequence continues at coordinate 600 of JBDJHY010232439.1, forward strand.
GATAGCTTCAAGTATCTTGGTTCTGTGATTCAGGGATATTGATAAGGATGTCACTCACCGAATTAGTGCAGGATGGATGAAGTGGAGGCTCGCTTCGAGGATTTTATGTGATAAGAGGACCGGCTATGTTGTACGGGCGGAGTATTGGTTTGTAAAAAACTCTCACATCTAAATAATGACAGAGATGAGAATGTTGTGATGAATGTGTAGAGTCACTAGGAGTAATAGGATTAGGAATGAGGTTATATGTGATAGGGTGGGGGTGAGTTTGGTAGAAGATAAAATGCGAGAAGTAAGGTTGAGATAGTTCGGACATGTGATGAGGAAGGGCTCGGATGCTCCAACGCGTATATGTGAAAGGATGTCGTTGGATGGTTTTAAGCGAGGTAGAAGTAGACTGAAGAAGTATTGGAAGGAGGTAAGTAGACATGACATGGAGTTGTTACAGCTTATCGAAGACATGACCTCAGGATAAAAAGTTGTGGAAGACGCGAATTAAGATGGTATGTTAGGTGGTAGGTGTGAATTCCTGTTGGTATGGTGTTTCTCGTGTTAGTAGTAGGTAGTATCCTGTCTTTGCGGTTTAGATTGGTTGTTGTGTGTTTCTCGTGCTAGTAATATGATAGTATCCTGTCTTTGCTGTTTATATTGATTGTTGTGTTATTTTCTACATGGCACTATTTTTGTTATTTACTTGTCATTTTCAAAACTTTATATTGTTTATTGTTGTACTAGACTGTAGTGTTTGTGATCCGAGGATCTTTCGAAAATAGCTTGATAGTGATATGGACTGCATAAAATTATTGGGTATGTTGTTGTATATTTATTTTGAAGTATAAGTTACTTCAAAATTATTTTAATTAAATATTTATATTAAAATAGTGGAATTTATGTTTTATGTAAAAAATGGGATAAATATTCCATTAAGGTTATCCTAACCTATCCCATCTTGTGTATTAAATGACTCTTAAAGAATCGGCTTTTCTTCATTTTTCTCAATTTTTTGTTTAAACTCTAAATGTGTACTCCTGTATCTTACAATAAGTGTTATTTTAGTGAAAAATATATTTATTAAAAAAATCAACAAATACAATTTATAAGTTATAAACTATGCATTTTTAACAAATACCTCAGTGAAAGTTGAGCACCAATAAGAAGATGAAGTATATGGCTATAGTCGAAAAAACATGCCAATTTTTGTTTTAGAAAATGATAACTTACAGAAATTTTATTCGGAACCGGAAGAGTACTGCTTATCCTATCTAATTATGGTGCAAACTTTTAAGTAAATTAATATGTATTACTTTCTCAATTTATTTTATTTATTTAACATTTAGATATAAATTTTTAATTTTACTTCAATATATAAATTTTTTATCTTTTCATGTTCTACCTTAAATATTAAGTACTTTTTTCTCATTTTTTTCTAAACCTAAATTATACATTAGTTAATATGAATATTACAATTAAATATTTATATTAATAATCATTTTATAAAAAAAACTTGTTAAGTTAAAAATGAATAAGTAAATAGGAAAAATAGATGTATTATTTAAATCTATTTAAATACCCTCTCATAATACTTTGGGCACCATAATAAATTGTTTTTATTATCAATACAGAACTCATTTTTCCATTCACAAAAAATGAAAAATAAAAAGCAATATTTCTTCATAGAATAAATTTTTGTCAATCAAAATCAATTAGTTTACGGAGAGAAAATATTATAACTCATAAATAGAGTTTTTCAAAAAATTTAGATATTCAATAATAAGTATTGAAAATTATTTTTTCGTAAAATATTAAAGAAACATAAACTGATTTTTTTGTTATATGAAGTCTATTAATGGTGATTCAATAACGTAAAACTACAGAAAAATTTACAATTTTAGTTGTGACTATTTTCTTAAATAGAGATTGAAACTTTAGTTATCACTTTTGATATATAAAAAAAATTATATTTTATTTTTATTATTAATTACTTATTTTTTAAAATTTAATACTAAACATAATTAATAAAAATAATGTAATAAGTACGTATGTCAAATTATTTTTTAAAACGGATGTGCTGAGTCCATATATGACAGTTAAAATTAAATAGAGGGGTATTGTATATTAAAAGTTTAATGCTTTTTAATTGAAGATAATATCTTTCCTTCCAAATTTTTGAAAAGTGGATATTTTCTTATTAACATTGGGAAACTTAAATAGCAAACATCTCTTCTTTTAATATAAAATTAACTACACCCTCTGTTTTATATTAGTTGGATATTTTATAAAAAATAATTATTTTATATTAATTATTTGCTTTATTAAATTAATAAAGCATAATTTAATTTTTTTAATATTACTCTTACAATGAATATTTTTAAAAGCATTTACACTTATTTGTAAGGTTTTAAAAAAATTTATAAAAGATGAATTAGTAGAACTATCTTTTTATTTATAATTTTTTAATACTTATATAAAATTAAAGTGGTCAATTAATATGGGACAGAAAAAATAGTATGCTTCCTTGTTTAAAAAACTAATTAATTTAGTCTTTTGATATTTAATTAGTAACATTATATTATACATCTAAAAATTTGAAGAAAATAAAGAGAAGAGAATAAAAACGAGTTGAATCATGTGAAAGATATTGAAAAATGGTATCAAGTAGTTGAAAAAGATCTTTTAGTTGTTATCATGGTATCAACAACCTAATTATTTTTTAAAAAATTGTTAAACTTCTTACTCTTTGTTGTTATTTGATCTCTCTTATCAAATTATCTTTTTCTGTCTCTTTAATGGAGTCACGTTCTCATGATACTTTGTCTATAAATTTGATGGAAAAAATTATCTAATGTGGAAATTTTATTTTTGAATTTTTGTTCAAGGAGAAAGTTTGTTTGGTATCTTAGATGGGTCACCAACTGAGCCAAATGAAAATAAGAAAAAACCAGTTTGGCACGCTACTAATGCTCGTTTTATTTTGTGGAGCCTCAGTTCTATACACACAGATGTTACACTAAGCTTGTGTCCGTTCAACTTGGCATAGGATATGTGAAGCACCTAAAAAAGGTATATTCATAATGTAATCATGATCGAAATTTCGAATTAGAACATTCTCTTTCAGAATACAAGCACATAGATAAAAACATGCAGAGTTATTATTCTGGTCTTATGACAATTTGGTCAAAATAGGATCAAAGTTTTGGAGGAAATATTTCGTCCATAGGTTTCAAAAAAATTATGCTAGAGAGAAAGAACAGTCGAGTTGTCCAATTTCTCATAAAATTGAGGCATGACTTTGAGCCTATACGAACTTAACATTCTTAATAGAGAAACTCTACCAGTCATTGATGTAGTTTTTAGAGAATTCATTCATGAGGAGATGTGCATTAACACTCTGTTAGCCATGAATTCGTCCTACACAGATGCTGCAGCCATGTATACTTTAATAGAACCCATAAATTTTATAGTCAGAGTTCATCTATAAATTTTGGACCACAATGCCTTCAATGCAGAGAGTATGTCCATATTGCATCACATTGCAAGAAAAGAAATATATGTAACTATATCAAGAAGCCTGGCCATAAATTATTGAGTGCAATCGTCGCTCAAACACGTGTCGTCCTACGCACAAAGCTTATCAAGTGTCCGAAGCTTATGAGAGTCCAGAAGAGATCACATTACCATTTGTGTTGAATTCAAAAACACTTCAAAAGATGATACAAGAGTCTGTTGCAACTGCTCTCCCTAGGGCTATTTCCAATGCTCTCGTTGTTGCCTATTCTGTTAAGAAATTAAATAAGAATTCAAAAGTTTTCCATATAAATTAGGTTGTATCTAATCATATGATAGGAAATGTTCGTAATTTAAATTCTTTATCAACTCTATCAGAAAATCATCTTATTATCACAACAAATGGTGATACATTACCTGCGTCTGGTATTGAAAATGCATCTTTCTTCACTAATATTTTTTTTGTCCCTTAATTCACTGCTAATCTTATTTCAATTGGACAATTAATGAAAATAATTATTTTATTTTTTCTCACGTTTTGATTGTGTTGTCCAGAATCTAAAGACAGAAAAGGTAATCTCCAAAGACCGTAAAATTGGGAGAATGTTTCAGTTGTACATGTCTCAAACAACTCATCATACTGTTTTCTGTCTGCCTCTAAAGAAGACATCATAAAATCAAATAAATTTTGGTACTTGGACATCATTGTCTTGGGCATCCATATGCTCAAAAACTTTCCTCTATGTTACAATATTGTCTTCATTTGAATAAGAAATCATGAGCTTTGTCATAAAAATTATTTTGTGAATATTTTGCTAAATTTAAAAGACATAAACTTCTTTTTTCTTGTAGTGCTACTTCATATAACTCTACTTTTGATTTGATTCACAGTGATGTATGGGGTCCTGCACCTACTTCATCTAGATTGAGCTATTAATATTATTTTTTTTATTGATCATGTCTCACGGTATACTTGTGTGTTCTTTTTTAGGAACAAAAGCCAAGTTCCTACGCTTATAAAATAGTTTGTCACCTATGTTGAGACTCAATTCAATAAGTAAATTAAAAAAATTCGATCTGATTCGGGTAGCTAATACATGAATAAATTCATAGATTTTTTCAAAAATTACACTATTTCGCAACACTCTTGTTCATACACAGCTGAGTAAAATAGGATATTAGAAAGAAAAATAGGCATGTTTGAAAATCAAATTAGCTTTTCTTAATACATCAAACGTTTCAAAAACATTATAGGTTGAAGCTATCAAAACTTCTGTCTATTTAATAAACATGCACATTACCACCATTAACAAAGATAATAGTCTGTTTTTCATTCTTTTTGGTAAACTTCTTGATTAATATCATCTAAAAGCTTTTGGTTGTGTATTTTGTCTATTTATACATAAACGGCATAAATTATCTGCTGAAACTGTAAGGTAGGTTTTCATTGGTTATAATGATATTCAAAAGGGATAACTTTGTTATGATTCTTCTAGACGACAATCAAGAGTTTCTAGACATATCATTTTCTTTGAAAATCTATTTGCTTACCCTAGAACCTCTCCAACAACATCCGACTCTGTATCCTTTTTGCACAAGTTTAAAAATTCACAGATAAAAATACTACAACTCTTAACAAAGACCCAAATGGCATTACTAATTATCTTGTCCAATATGATATATTCACAACAGATGATTCAGGTAATGGTACTTCCTTACCTAATTCACTCACGCATATGGCACCAATGATGATTCTAACGGTAAATCTCCCAAATAATCAAATAAATCCTTCAATTTTTCTCCCCGTCACTTTGAAGGGAAAACATATGTCCCAGATCGATACGGATACTCTTCAGGTAGATATGGTCGGCCTTATACCTACTTGTTACTTTAAATTTTATTTTTGTTCCTACTACTTACCAACAGGCATCGAGTCATGACTGCTACAAAAGGTAATAGAAGAGGAACATGGAACTTTAGAAGAAAATCAATATCTAAACTTAGCTGAAACTTCTGTTATTAGGAGAAAATAAATTTACTCTATGAAGATGAAGTCAGATGGCACACTAGAGAGATATAAAGCTCAACTAGTAGCTCAAGGATATGAATAAAAATATGAATTGGATACGAGGAGACTTTTGCCCATGTTGTAAAGATAATGACAATTCATGTGTTGATCAATATTGCTTCGGTGAAAAGTTCATCAAATTGATGTGAAAAATACATATTTTGCATGAAGAACTATGTGAAGTTATTTACAAAAAGCCTCCTCCCGGATACAATCAAGCCCAATCTGACATGGTATGTCTTCTGCGAAAGTCTCTCTATAGTCTCAAGCAAGTACCACGTGCATGGTTTGAGAAGTTTGATCTACCATTATTAATGTTGGATTTTCTCAATTAATTTCTGATTATTCATTATTCATCTGTCACTCCAACAGTGGTATGACAATTTTATTACTTTATGTGGATGCACATGATTAGAAATGACAGTGACAAGAATGGAACTAAGCAATTCAAGAATCTTCTTAGTACAACCTTCAAAATGAAGAATCTTGGTAATTAACATATTTTTTGGAGTTAGAGGTTAAATATTTTCAGGATGATATTATGCTAAGCCAAAGGAAGTATACGGAAAATCTTGTTACATAGGCATGTTTAAGTGTTCAGAAGGTAGCACACACACTCATGGAGATCAATGTGAAATACAAAAATAATGATGAAGACCCTCTTACAGAACCAACGTTGTATTAGTGACTCCTTGGTTATTTAATTTATTTGACAATAACAAGACCAGACATCTCTATTTTGGTTCAAGTCTTGAGTCAATTTGTTACGAACTCATGCCAACACCACTTTTCTGCCCTCATCAGGATCATCTGTTATGTTCGGAGTACAATTAATCGAGGTCTATTCTTTCATTCAGCATCATGTTTACACCTTGAAGCATATGCAGATGCAGATTGGGCAGGATGCTCAAACTCTCAAAAGTCTACTATATGATGGTGCATGTTGTTTGGATCATCAGTTGTCTCATGAAAGTGCAAGAAGCAGCCAAGAATTTCAAAATCATCAATGGAGGCAGAATATAGATCAGCGCCAGCTGATTGCTTTGAAATTTTATGGATATGTCGATTGCTGGTAGAACTTCATATCTCTGTCAATGGTGTCACTACATTATATACAGACAATACCAGTGCCATATAGATAGCAACAAATTCGATCCACCATGAAAACACAAAGCATATCGAAGTAAATTATCATTATATTCGTGAACTCGTTGTTGATCAAGCCTTTCTTCTTCAACATTTCACGTCTCACGATCAATTAGGGACTTGTTTACTAACGCAATGACTAGAAATCGACATCAATTTCTATTATCCAAATTAATGCTTCTTGATAAGTATCATCAATTTGAAGGGGATGTTGACCATATAATTTCAAAAGATCATATCTTATTTCTTAAGATCATGCCCATATTAGATATGATTCCAAAATATCATAAATGACTTCAGAAAATCGTATCTGATTTCTCAAGATCATATATATAATTTCAGAAAATCGAACAAAATATTTTAATTTAACTATGCAAAATCACATCTATGATTTTTGCAAAATCAATTTACTTGGCCCTTAATACAAAAAAAAAAATATTTCATTAACAAATCAAGAGAATTTTTTCCCCTCATATTATGTTTTGTATTAAATGAAACATAAGTAGTAGTGACCAATTTAGAGTTCCAAACCATCAATTCATAAAATTAATTTAGTAAAATACATCTCTAATTAAAGTTAAGGAGTGTGTCAGATCAACATGACCATACCAGCCAAGAAATATGAAACGAAGAAGGTAATACGAAAAAAACAACTTATATATTTATTTCTATAATTTTTGAATATCTAATTTAAAATAAAAAATAAAAGCCATTACGTGTTTTATTTATTGATTTACTGGTAAACAATATTATATAACTAAAACAGTAGTTTAAACTTACTTTAGAGCGATCGAGTTCCCCATGACCTTGGATCCGAACATTTGTAAATTAAACACTCCCTTTCTAATATCATTGTCAAGATTAATTTTCCTAATTGGTTAACATATGGTGTGATTGCAGTACATAATATTAACTTGATTACTGAATAACGCCAAGACACAAAACACAAGAATATTGTTAAGAGTATAGTGTAACTGAATCACTTAATAACTGGTATAGAGTAAGAATATTTTTACGCATATTAATATAAGAATTTTAATACAAATAAAAAATTTGAGCTAACATGAATGTTAATACAAATATTTAATTGCAACTTCTTCTGATTTCTTTACAACTACTTAAGAGTTGTAGTTCTAATTTATTCAACAGCCTAGATTAAACATCATCATCTTATTGATTATTAAAACCCCAGATTAATGAGGTTCACATTACATCAATGTAACCATCGCCGGCTATGGATGACACTAATGCCACCAAACCCAATAATTAAAAGTTAGTAGATGAGTATAGTAATATATATATATATAGTTGCAATTTCAAGTAGATGGTCATTTTCCTTTTAGGAAAGAACCAGGTTAAGTACTTTTGCTGTGTTGCTAAATGATTTAGGATGTGTTTACTTTTAGTGGGGAAGAAAATATTTTCCTCAAAGTGTTGGTAAAAAAATAAGTTAATTAATTTTTCCGTATTAATTAAGTTAATTTGTGTCTAGTAGTAATGATTAAGACCTCTCATATATCATTCATTTCCTCATTTTGTTTGTCGAAAATTTTGTATTCAAGATTGTTTTTTTGGAACCTCTTATAGCTACTACACAATTTTGGGCTTAATGTAATCTATTCATTCTTCCTCCAAGTAGGAGAGAATAAATTAAAGGCGTCAGTGAAAGTGGTTGAACACACATTTCAATTTATAAATATACTATTTATATATGTATTGTGTCTTCACCTATTTTAATTCTTGATTATTTAACTCTACGGAAAATTAACTTCATGCTTTAGCTTACTATTTTTAAATTTTGGTAAAATTTAGTACAAGGTTAAATGTCATGCCTGGTTCGTTGTTTTATGTAAACTTTACCTCTTACCTTTGTGAGAGGTAGAGATTATGTATCAAATTGAATCTCGATTGGTTTGTTATCTGGTAAAATTTAAGCTACTAACTATAGAACTCCATTAATGGAGGATTTCAACAATGAATGGGCATCTGAGTAGTAAGAGGAACATCAATTCTAAATTGTTTCTCTATAGAAAGTTCTACCAAATTTACATACTCTGCTTTATATATAGAGCTTCGGGAGAAAGTAAACTGAATGAATCATCTAATTGCTTCACGCAAATCACACTAACTAATTGGCTAATTAATTGCAGCTATAACATAACTAACTTCCTAACTAAATTAACTAATCAGTTGTACACGTGGATCCTCAAATCATTTTAATACTCCCCCCTCAAGCTCGAGAGGGTAAAATATTGATTACTCCCAGCTTTCTCAATAAGTACAAATGCTGAACTTGGCCCAAGCCTTTAGTTAAGAGATCCGTCAGCGGATGTTGAGTGGGAACATAGGCAGTATGTATCATTCCAGACTTGATTTTATGAAGAATAAAGTAACAATCTTTTGGTATGCTCATGAAATGTGGGATTAAAGCAATCTGAATGGCAGACTTGCTCTCACTCAGAACTGAAACACGTGTCTTCGCATATGCACCCAAATCTTTGTAAAGACCAAGCAACCAAGTTACCTCAGCGACACCTGAGGCCATACTCTTGTACTCAGCTTCAGCTGAGCTTCGAGACATACTTTGTTGCTTCTTAGACCTCCAGGAAATCAAAGATTCACCAAATTTAATCACATAACCCGTAACACATCTTCTTGTATTAGGGCAAGCAGCCCAATCAGAATCACATCAGCATGTTAACTCAGAAGCAATATCAGTCTGCAACCAAATTCCTTGTCCTACAGTGCCTTTGAGATATCTGACTACCTTTATTGCTGCATTCCAGTGAGACTATTTCGGACATTGCATGAATTGACTCAAAGTTTGTACTACATTGCAAATGTCGAGTCTAGCGATAGTTGCATATATAAGCTTGCCTATCGATCTTTGGAAGGAACATGTATCACTCAATGGTTCATCTCCAGTTAACCCAACAACTCCATCATATTCCAAAGTAGTAAGCTCTATATTTGTCTCCAGAGGTGTGGAAATTGGCTTAGTACCACTGAGTCCTACTTCGGGTATTAGCTCAAGGACATATTTCCTTTGATTCAAGATAAAACCAGCTGTGCATGTCATCACCTCAATAGCTAAGAAAATTTTTAGAACTCCCAAGATCTTTCAGTCTAAATTGTTGGTGTAGGATTTGCTTGGCTTCAGTAATCATCTCCTCACTGCTTCCTGTAATGAGTAAATCATCCACAAATACTAAGATACAAACCAAACCTTCCTTCCTTTTCACTGTAAACAGAGAGAATAGTCATGCACACTTTGTGAAAACTCAGCTCCAAGTAAGGCAGTGGTTAACTTAATGTTCCACTACTTAGAAGCTTGTTTAAGTCCATACAAGGACTTGAGCAATCTACATACTTTATGCTCCCCCTGCTTACCAAATCCCTCAGGCACCTTCATCTATATATAAACCTCTTCATGTGAATCACCTTACAAGTGTAAACATCCATTTGGTACATGTTCCATCCTCTAGATACAGCAGCTAAAGCAATAACACCTCACAGTAACCATTTTGGCCACATGTGGGAATGTTTCATGATAATTCAATCCTTCTTGTTGACTATAACCCTTTGATACTAATCTAGATTTATACCTCTCAACTTGATCCATTTAGATCCAACAACATTCTTCACTGGTGGAAGGTCTACTAATCCCCAGGTATTATTAT
>JBDJHY010232473.1:0-10996 GCA_039654485.1 Withania somnifera
TCCCAGCCCCAATGTACTCTCTTCGGAGCCTTAGACTCGGTCTCTTTGTGTTATGAATGCACAACATATCAACAACACATAAGTATAACAACATATATAATCATGAAATATCCATATCCTATGCCCTGCATAGGTATCTATAATCAGATACTAAGTCTCGGCCCCATATCACTCAGGTACCAACATATCAATATCAATAGAACGGACGAAGGAACGGTGCTGGGGTGCTATACTACCTAGCTACCCAACCCAAGGATGCTATTTAGTACAATTATTAAAGCTATAAACCTAGAGATAGCTCCACGGAGCCTACCTGTCGTCCGAAAACAAAGCTTCGCAATAACATGAATAGTACTCCGACTGTTATCAAATGTGCTCCAAATGATCTAAAACTTGCACCGATGAATCCTATATATTAATACAAGTCAAACAATGTATTTTATACTAAGTTCCTGATTGGAACCAAAATTAGTCCTAAAAAGGCTTGTGGGGCCTGCTTGCCGAAATCGCAAACAAACTTCACCACGGGGTTTCCAACGTTGCCAAGAACCCATGCTCCAAATTTTAGCATAATGCAAATGAGAGAAGGTATTCAAATCATCCCAGATAAATTTGACCCAAAAAGGGTTTAAGGTTCAATCTTTATGATTATAACGTTGGAATTATGATGAGTTAATGATCATAGGAGCAATGTAAAGCCAATTGACGAAGAGTTTTATGAAAATAATTGAGTTATGGGATAATTTCGTCATCGTACTTTAGGCTATTAATAGACGAAATTAAGAACATAAGGAAGAAGAAGAGAGGAAAACTTACCCAAATTCGTGTAGAAATTGATGGAAGACTTTGAGGAGAATTTCCTTGGACTTAGGATAGCGCTTGAGAAGTGTTTTTTTCTCTAGAACTGAAGGAATTGTATTTTGGTTAAGTAAAATCATGAATGTGTCATGGCTAGAAACTTAAATAATTGCCAGTCACATTGTTCATCATGATCACGTGGTTATGGTACACGATCGTGTAAAGTAAATATTGTGGTCATCATGATAGCGTGAGACCGCTCGCGATCGCGTAGAGCAGTTTTCAACTTCATCGCTATCATGTGGCTATGGATGCAATCACGAAGGGTTAAATTGTTCTAGTCATCGCAATCGCGTAGTTATGCATGACCTGCAACAGTTGCAGGTTAAATTCTACATTTTTAGAACATACGTTCGAGGGTTCGGGGATCAAATAGAGTCAAATTTCGGCAAACCAAATATGCACACTACATGGAAATGACATTCCACACTCAACGGAATCAACGGAACGCAAAATCACCCGTCAAACCAAAAGGTCCAAAAGTGCATTTTCCCACCAACACCTCAAAAATGCAATGACAAACCCAAATATTATACCAACACCTCAACTAGCCTAAAATCATTATTTTAGAGCTGCTTGGAGCATCAGAATTCAAATCCAACACTATGAACATCGAATTACCACTCAAACTCAACTTTAGGCCATAAACATAACTAAAATCCACAATTTCGCATAACTTGCAAACAAAACCTCCAAAATACAAACTTAAGGTCAATCTCGACTTTTCTTGGTATTCCGGAGCTAACAGAACTGGTAGAATCAAATTCCAATATATTTTTGAAGGAAATTTGACTTTGGTCAATAAATACTTAGTTTTAGGCTCAAAAATAGGAAATTTGAGATATTTCTTGACTAGTTTCCAGAGATCCGAACTGTCGGTCCTAGAAAATCGTAAATGACTTAGGGCAACCACCGAAATATTCTAGAATGCAAAAAGTCACGTATTTATCTTAAATGACCATGAGGGTTATTAAACCTCATTGTTCCTGTAAATTCAATATTGAGGAAACATATTAGCACAAAAATCAATAACCAACATGCTCTAAACAAGAAATACTTTACATTTAAAAGCTCAATAAGTTTGTATTCCACAAGATATCAAACTAAAAAAATTAAAATATTGTTTGTCCTCAAACAATGAGATTGAGTGTCTAAACACAAAAAGACAAAGACCTAAGCAATGCAAACACACTAGGCATAATAATTAAAGAATCACTTGTGAAAGACATCTATACTATATGACTGTGCGCAACTTGAATAATACTTATAAATAGGAGTAAAAATTTATTTTTGTAAGGGGTGCGGGTTTATTCCACAACTCAACTATTAAGCATCTCATCCACATGGACAGAATATTCTTAACTTACTTTACACCCAACAATTATCATTCTTATTCAAGTTCGTTCATTTAATAAGGGTTGAGCTAATCATAAGTGGTTAGGGCACCACTCACAACTAAGAGAGGATTCCCATATTCAATGATCCATTTCGATGCTTGCAATTTTGCGTGGATAAGAATCTAATCACTCGCTCTCAAAAAGATGCTCACATACCACAAGTAAAGCCATAGGCTTGTCCAGCATATAGTTCACCACTAATGTAGTCTAATAAAGTTTTAAATCTTCTAGGACTTGCGGTAGTGCACCAGGAAGGAAGATGATGAGGTAGGTAGGCCTTGTGATATGCTCGACACATTTTTCTTTCTCTTTTTTATTGGTTAGCTTTTGTCTTTCTTTCATTCATTCCACTTGCTCCACTTCGAACCTTATTAAAGGATTTTCCACTTCTTTTCTTTTGACCTTCCTTTCTTCCCTATTTTTCCCTTTATTTAATCTCATCACACCTATCCTCCACTCAATAGTTAAGCCTAACCCTTTGTTTTTGAGTGGAGGATGAAAATTCTCACTTTTCCTTTTATTTTATCTCTGTGCTTCTGTGCTTCTGTGCTAAACTTATCCCCGACAACAGCGCCATTTTTAATAATGTCCAAATGCACTTCCAAGTTTAGAAATTTCAGGGTCGTTATCCATAAATTTAACCAACTCGACGTCGGGGTTGAATCCACGAGGAATAGATAGATTTGACACTCAAGTGTTAAGAGTCAATGTTGTTTGCCCATTTAGTATATAATAAGTAACTGGGGGGTCGATATCTTCAATGTATTAAGTATATCAATGTGTAAGATATAGAGACAATGAAATTGGGGATTTGATTCATGAAATTATAACTATAAGAGGTTCCCAGGGATGTTCTTACATGGGTCGTAAATGAAAAATGGATGTCGTTCATTAGCTTCTTCTTCAACAAATATTATGGGTAGAAAAATTTACACTACATCTATAATCTCTCGATCTATAAATCCGTTGTGCAGTGAGTTTTCTCAAAACTCAATTCACGCCTTTTACAACCACTCTCTAGATTTAAAGTAGCTAACCTATCTCTAGGATTAACCACTAAATGAAAGATGTTTTCAAGTCCTTGCTTCTATTTTATTCTTCTAGCTTTTTCCATCCGTTCTCAAGCAATTGTGGAAACTACATGTTTGAGTTTGCAACCCCCAACTAGCATTTAATCACGAAGATAATAAAAGACCCATAAAAAATTTTGAATTTTGAAGATAGAAGTTATTTATGAACCCATTATCGCACACCCCTAATATATAGATAGTTATCTACTCACGGGAATAGGATAAGAAAATATACCCATGTTTTCATTCTCATGGCCTTCTATTAATGCCGTGTTGTCAGCTCAACAAATCAAGTTACAAGCAATATATGTAGGGGTTGAAGTATCTGTTCAATGTTAACTAAAACAAACTAGGTTTTCTAAAAAGGAATATTCAGATGATATCTCCCCTAAAATCACAATAAAAATTATTTATATGCCCCTAGAAAAGTAGAAATCAAAATAAAATTTTTCCTGGTCAAGTATTATGCAGCTCGATATGTAGCTGTACTATTAGTTATGCGTATATTGTATTGAGTTACTTACAAAGGTGGTGAGTTTTATGGCTTTTGTTCGACTTGTACTATGATTTTAGTGGTCTGTATATTTTTCATTCTTTGGGTATTTTTTGGACTACAAGTATATGGTCCGTATATCAAGTTTTGCAATTGCACATTTCACTATGTGGTCTACACAATGCCTTCACTGATCAGCACCTCTCCATTAGTGATATGGAGCCCTTGATTGCACACATTTTCTCATTCCTTAGTGTAATTGCTTTCTACTTTTACCAAATACTTGTGGACTAATTTTTCTTGTTCATTAGCACACAAATTGATTTCTAACATGCTTTAAATAATCAATACTTTGCATTTAAGGGCTCAATAATTGCATTTCTCCAGTTTATCACCCTACACAGGCACAACTACTCTACAACTAGTAGCACAATACGACAACCTAAATGATAGGGAAAAACCCAAAACCAACCCATACATCAATATTCTACTACTTCCAGCCATCCTTGAGCCATCATGAGGCTAATCTTAGTTCACAAGTGTCATATTACACCGAGCACCAAAATAAGGAAAAAGGGATGAAATGAATAAGTTGTCCAAGTACATGGTAAAAACGTTGAAACCCAGCCTACAAATTGTATTTTGTACAATTATCAAAGCTATATACCTAGGGATAGCTCCACGGAGCCTAACCGACTTCCGATGAAAAAACTACTACAAATCACATATGTCAACCCGACTGATAGCAAATAGTGTTCAACGACTTTGAAACTCATATAATAAGAATCAGTCTAGCAATAAAATTTATACTATGGTCCTGAGCCTAAATGGGGACTAAAATAGGCCCATAGGCTCCACTTTCCAGAACTGGAAAAAAAATCTCCACATGATTCCTAGCTTGACTAGGAACCCGTGTTCCAAAATTGAGCACATTTCAATTGCGGGAAGGGCTTCAAATCAGCCCGGGATAGATCAAACTAAAAGCGGCAAAGGTTCATGCTTTACGAATTTAAACAAAGAAATTAAACCAGAGAAAAGTAGATATAGAGTATAGTGATTCAAAGAACAAAAAATCAATTCATTAAACCCCGACATAATAGGAATTCGTAAGTTTTCTTAGTTTGGTCACCAATGGAGGAAACCCACTTTCAAGAAATTAATAAAAAAAGAAGCATACCGAGAGTGGGGAAAGATGCAAAAACCTTAGGAACTTTTTATTCAAAAATTCATGTGTTTTCCACAAAGCTTTTCCACAAGAATTGAGAGAAAAAAGACGAAAAATAATTTTGTGAAAAGAATGAACTTAAGGGTATGCAACTATTTTTAATTTTCTACAATTCTTGCGAGGGTATAGTCGGGGTCGCTCGGGGCGGATATTTAGCCGTTGGGGCGACCAAAGTACCCCTAAACTTCAACGCTGGGGTGAATCTAGCTTGCTAGGGCGAGTATTGCAGGAGAGATGCCTAGTCCGCTAGGGCTACCACACAGTTGTGACCTGAGATGCCATATGAACTTCCTACCACACAATCTTACTAAACTTGAGGAATCATCAAACCAACTCTATATGTCAAGAAACCACAATGACACCCCAACTCAAGGAACATGAGATCCTTCCCAACTAATTGAAACCAACTTCCACAGGACCCAACTAATCATCTCACACACTGTCACCCAAAAATACCACACATAGAACTAGGCTAAACCAACTAACTTAAGGATTGTCGGTCTGCACTGACAATAAACATCATATATAAATACCAAATCAAACTATAACTAACCCCTAGTGCCAATATATCTGAACGGTTAACAATCTTCATTAGCAAGATATACACAACTAGCAATCAACATCGTATAACACAAACCCAAACCTACCGCAAACCACCACAAATAGATGAACTAACATAAGACATAGAGTGCAAAACCAACCACCAGAAAGAAAGGCCTACAATGGATGAACAAACTTTAAATATTAAGCAGATGAACAACCTATCCAAAAATTTCTAGAGACAAGCACCAGCATAAAATATACAACCCCAGAAGGTGCAAGGAAAATATTGTCTCCTTTAGATAGTAGAATCAACCGCAAACACCATGCTACTGTGGTGTTACACAACTATAAAAGCATAATCACACTCGACTCACATCATTTCAATACAAACTACAAATTTCTATCCAGGAACCCACAAAGATGATACACCCGACAACTTGTATCACCTGAATCAAAGATATTATCTCCCATAAAAAATTTATACTAGGCCCATTCCGTACCAGAAACCACACTTCTAATCCACTACTAAAATAAAAGACCCACCTGCAAGGCGAATTCACCAACATATTTTACACCAAATCCCAATGAAACCATATCAAACCTAAGACTTCCTAAATAAAAGAGCTCAAATGAAGTTGATAAAATCTTTTAAATAGATAGGAACATAATCAAGATGCGAATCAAACTTGACAAACAAGAATAACTCATGCTCATGTGGGTCAATCAAAGAAACCACTAAAATAAATATAATACAAACACTAAAATTTTACTAGAAAACATTAACTCCAATGTTGTGGATGATCCCTATCTATGTGAACTTGCATAGAAAGTTCCCTTGGCTATCAACAAGGCTAAATATGACCCTAAGAGGCTACAAAACTCGTCCATGTAGTTGAGGATCTACCAGATGTGGCTAAGGAAACAAACATTGCACAACGACTAACAACTACATAAGGAGAAAGAGGAACAACGTACACACACCGAAAGATGCAATACTAATACCCACAAACTAACCCAGCTACCAAAAACCTCCTCAGCTAAGGTTATCTCGGTCTCGCATTAACATAACATAAAAAAGAATGATCCTATCAGCCAACTATCAAACAGGGCCTAGAATCAATATCCACTACTAAAAGAAATCTATTTAGCAACAAAAATTAGCAATCAATTCATGGAGAATTAGCTAATAACAAAACATATGATAAAATAAAATAAGAAGATAGGAAGAAAGAATCAGCAAGGCTAGAGAATTACCAAGGCCCAAGATTTACCAAAACCAATTGAATAAAAGATGAACTGGATAGGACCAAGGTTAAATACTTACTGGGATCTTTGCTTATGCGGCCTCTTCCTCTATCGTAGCAGCAGCAACAGCCAGCGTAGCTTTACCATGCGCAACTAGACATTGACCCTTGCCACCTACCTCACCATACTGAGCACTACCTTGGGTATTTGTCCTACCATGAGGAAAACCTCTAACTAGTGGAAACAGAGACTCAAGTTAACCTTACACTAACGACTGAACCACCACATGCCGGGGGAACTCTCTACCATGGTGACCTACAACTCGACACTTATAGCACTTAGGGCCTTGGGGGAAATTCCTAATATAATGACTGGTACAACAACACCTGAAGCATAAAACCAACCACCTGCATTGTTGAGAGATCCCAATAGTACCAAAATAACCACCCCAACCTGAAGCCACAATAGGAATACCATTTACTACTTGCTTGGAACTCTGAACCCTAACATCTGGCTAAACCTCAACGGAAGTCTGTAGTACTGCCTGAGCTACCTATGATGCTTCCTGAACTGGCTTTGAAAAAGTCTGAACTACCACCAACACTAGTTTAGTCGAATCCCCTGATAAGGCACTACTAGCACCATTTGGTTGAACAAACCGAGGAGCAAGCTAAAGACTAACCAGCTGAAGACATGATTTGGCATAATGACCAATGATCCCACACTTGAAACATGGTCCTAATAGACCTCTCAGACTGGAATGATGGCCAGTAACAGACTGGCCACTAAGATTGGAAGATCTAGAACATCGACCACTTCCGCCATAAGCCTCCTGATATAATCCCTTTATAAACCTCGCGTATTCCACAACCTAAGAAAAATAATAGCTTACTACTATCAAGGGCTCCACCACTAGCTGAAGAGGAAAGATCAGTCAATAAAAAAAACTCTATGCTCTGACCTGCTTTGTAGGGAACACCAAAGCAGTGTGCCCAACAACCTCATAAAACAAAACCTTTTACTCAGCGACGGGCATTTGACCTTACTGTAGGCCCCTAAACTACCACTGCCCCAGTAAACCATTACCTATAATGGGAGATACTTCCCAAACTATTATTTCCTTAGCTAAACCTTAAATTTCAAGCAACAAGCTTTGAAAAAGTGGTGTGGCTAAAAATCCCATCGGTGTTGAATCTAACCCTGGATCTACTGGACGCTCAAACTGAATCCCTTTCAATCGCTAGTCTTAGGTCAGACCTGACCTTATATCCACACTCTAGACTCTAGTAGGTGAGGTTTCTCTAGTACGTCTTCATGCTCTTACTCGATCACTATCACGTCCCCTAACAGGAGCCTTAACTGAAGACTTGCCCATGCTTGATAAAGATCTTAAATGTACCATCTGCGGAAGAACGAATGCGAACAAATAATTATTTAGGAAACATCAAGGGAAAAAGCACACTACTCAGAGTCAAGAAGGATAAGTTATTTCCAAAATGTCACCATAGCATCCCGAAGATAAGATAGGGACATCTGCTAACCGATATGCAGGACTCTATTGGATATTGGCTTGGTACACTAACATCAGACCAACCTAAAGCTTTGTTACTAATCTATCATGACCCAATTTCTCGGATCATGATGGGACCTACAGTCCCACTAGTAAGAGAATGAACCTATAGCCTGAAGCGAAGCGGAGGGCTACCATCACAATAGGGGAATGCAATAGTATAATAAAAGGGTATATAGGAAAATAAATATAACAAATATAGCAGAATATAATAATAGAATGAATAAACTCTCAAAACCCATTAAAAGTGTAAATTAACTGAGCCTATAAGTACATAATATAAGAAAATATCTACTAGGTATTTCACTTAAGGTACAAAAGAGACAAGTCCTATCCGAAGAGATAGCTGGAAAATCTATACGTCAAGCTCACCTTGTATCTCTGAAATCCACATCAAGTAAGCATGAACGACAATCCATAAATCAGTGTCAGGATCTAATAGTTGGATGTACACCATGGGAAAAAGTGTAGTATAAGTGCAAGTCGTTGAAGCAACCCGTACCCTATTGATTCGAGGGCCCACTAAGCACTTAACCATCATAAAAGCAGTAAATAACAGAATATAAGAAAGTATAGAAATGGATGCAAATGATATAACAATACAGCTAGATAATCAGATAAGAACAAGTAAATAGAGAGACATCTCTTCCCTAGTTAAAACATCTGAATAGGATCTCAAGCCAAAGAAGAAAACATACCCGAAATCCCTGTATTGATACATATACACAACAACACTATATAATAAAAAAAGATGGATAAGTATACAAGGAGGGAACATGAATGGTATATTGGTAACCTAAAAGTAAGAAAGGAAGGATTAATCAAATGATACCTCGCACAAATATTCCAAACAATAAGGTAGTCTATATTTAATTATAATGATAATTAACCAGTAAATACCAAAAGTAAATTGACACTACCAAACCCCTAGAAGGATGGTAGCGTACACGAGAAACACATTCACCAGTAGGCCTCTACATACAACCAAGAGTACACCAAAATAAACAAGTATAAAAAAACTGAATACACACGATGAAGTCACCATCCTATGTTCATTCCTCATCCTGTGCCCATAGGCCTAGTCAGTAGGATCCATGGAAGGCTATTCCTAATTCCCATATATCTAAGCTCCATCCTATAACCCTCTTCGTTCACAATATAACCCAGAGGAAAGGTCCATTGAGGTACTCCCACCATGCATAATCTCTAACGTCGTCATAATCTCACAAAAAAAGCCACAGAGTATCACTGAGTCTCACAATCGGGCAAAAATACCTCGTAAATAATCTCTTTTCATGCCATAATGTAGCATTATCACCAATGTACTCAATAAACAATATCATTAAAAGTCTCAACCAATATATGTGATAAGTATCAAAAAGTTGTACTCACTGTCATGCCAAGACATAGTAAAGTTTCAGTGGTTGTACACATTGCCAAACGATACAGACTCAAGTCCTAGTATATGTAGTCAAATGATACAACCCGATGCTAGGCTATGAAGCCTGGACAAAAACAGGTGAAAAAGTAGTACTGGGTGCTCGAAATAACACTAGTCTAAAACAAGTAGAAGGTCTACTAACTTATATTATTATTTCAATACTCCAAGTTATCATATGTGATGTCATTATCAATTATTATACTTATTATTAATATCTAGCCTTAAAGACAAAAAAATCAAGTAGTGATACAGTCCTCAGCCCCAATATACTCTCAACCAGAGCCTATGTCCCACACTTTTGTAGAATGAATGCAATGACACATAATATACATAGCCTACCTATGCCCTTCACAGATTCAATTAAGCTACAGCTAGCAACATAATAAAACCATGAAAACCAAAGGTAAAAACCCAAAATTCACCCATGCATCAATGTTCTACTACTTCTTAAGTCACCGTAAAGCCATCACAAGGCTATTATTAGGTCACGGGCATCGTATTACACCAAGTGACAAAATAGGAAAAGAATAGGTGACAGAATGAAGAAGCGGTCAGCATATCTGGTAAAAACCTAGAAAGCACGCCCCCAAATTCTATTTAATACAATTATCAATGTTATATACCTAGAGATAGCCCTATTAAGCCTACATGTTGTCCGACGAACAAGGCGATGTAAACCAAACAGATAGAAAATGGTATCTAATGGCTATGAAACTTATATAATAAGATCTAGGGATCAATAAGAGTCTAAAGATATGATTTTAATTAAGTTTTGGACTGGGCATTAAATGGGCCCATGGGACAAACTCATCGAAATAGAAAAAAATTTGCCATGGGGTTCCTAAAATTACCAGGAACGGTGATAAAAAAATTAGCACAATTTGAGTACGGGAAGGGCTTCAACTAAGCCCAGAACAGATTCAATTAAAAGAGGCAAAGGTTCATGTTTTACAAACTTAAGTAGAGAAATTAAACAAAAGAACTCTAGCTATGGTGTAGAATGATTCAAAAAATGAAAAATCAATCCATTAAACCCGGATATAATAAGAATGCATATGTTTTGTTTGTTTGGTAATCAATGGAGGAAAGCTACTTACAAGAAATTAATAAAGAAAGCAGCTTAATAAGAGTGGGGAAAGATGAGTGAAACCTTT
>JBDJHY010232491.1:0-10996 GCA_039654485.1 Withania somnifera
TTTAGGTGCAATTTTATCTCATTGTACAATATAGTAGTTGGCCACTAGTTGAATGTTTGACTATGGTAAACATTCAATGATCAAAGCATTGGATTGGAAATCAGACTATGTTTTTAGCTTTAAAATATTGAATTTGGGTTCAAAAGTGTATTTGTTTTCTTCCCAAGGTGACAAGACTTATTTCGCCGTATTTTGTGATTTTATGTGACACTTGGATTAAATGTTGTGAATTGGTCAATATTTATTCAAAATAGCCTCATACCAGAATTTGAACTCGTTAAGTCCACAATATCATTTCTCATATCTTAGCACTACTGATTTATGCGTATCAGACTCCGAACTCATTTCAAACCTCCATTGTAGCAATTCTAACTTGATTAGAATTATTGGTGTAGTCTCACTTGTGATGCCTTATCTTCAATTGTAATATCTCCCTTCCGACCTACAACTTGCACCTACAATAGAAGATAGGTTGAGAGAATTTCTCACCGCGACCTCCCTGTCGCACCTACGACATTCTGTTCACAGCTACGACATATCGTAGCAGTATATTTTTCCATTTCCCCTTGAAAATTCAGTCATTTTCTCCATTTTTTCTCCCTCTATACCTTTCTTTAAGTGTAGAGTTCACTTGGAAATCATATCTAAGCTTGGGTAAATTTTTTCTTGATTGAATACTTATGGTTTTATCATCAATTGGTAAGTTTTCTCACCTTGTATTTTCCATGGCCCTGACATATTCCACCACTAATGAACCTTGTTTCTTGGAAAATTCTTGTGCCTCAACTAGTAATTGGTGATTGTATGTGCATTGTGAGGCATATTTCTGACCGATTGTTGTTTTATCCTTATTTGTGGTATGTTATTCTCCACGTAATTCTTCATCTTAATTCCTGTAACTTTTGTAAAGTTTTGTTCTTTCATTCAGTTCTTATTTAAGTGATTTTGAGCCTAATTTAGCCTCAAATTGTGCTCATCTTATGTACATGAGTTTCTGGTGTTATTTGGGACTTCGTGGAGAATTTTGTTTTTGGGTTCAGTTAGTGGGTCCCACTAGCCTATTTTTGGACCTAAATTTTTTCTTAGCTCTAAATTTAATATAGAATATACCATTAGAACCATATTGATATAATTATTACTTTGCTAGTTTGGACCCCATTCGGAGCCATTTTGAGTTAGACAAGCTGATTTTCGAGTTGTAGTTGTTTTTTCGCTGGATGATAGGTCGGCTTCTGCTTAATCCCTGTAGGGTTGGGATTATAATTGTTATAACTATGCTAGATAGTATTCTTGGGTTGGGTTTGTTAGGTTGGGACTGTGACCCCTATTAGCTTATCTTTTTATGCTTCATCTTTCTTTATAATGGCACTCGATGTAATGCGATGCCTTATGACCTAGTTATGGCCTTATAGTGGTTATGGGTGACTTGGGAAGTATAGGATACTGTATCACTGGTTGATTTTGGATTTTTCCCTCGGGTTTCGGCTTGCTTTTGTGTACCGTTAACTGTAGACCAAGCATATTTTTCATTGTAAAAACAACTTTTTACTCATATAAACCAAGACTCTAACATCACAAATTCAAACAAGACACTCAAACTAGAACTACAATAACTATCATAGTTGAAAAATATACAACAAGCATGATCCTTAATCAAATTAAAAACACATGAAAGACTACTCAAAACATCCTAACCTGAAGAACTAACTCTTAAAATTATCAAACTATTACATATAACTCAATCAATACACCGTATAAATCGCCTAGCTTTCATCAAACATGTGCCCTCACAATAAGAAAGTTACCCAAATCACTCACTATTATACGTTTAGGCACAATAATGGGTATAATAATAAAAATTCACTCATTCTCCCAAAGAATTCATTTATGACATGTGATGAACCATAGGCTTTCCCTTAGGAGTCTTCAATAGGTGGTATTGATTAAAATAATTCATGTATTAAAACTTAGTCTATCAAGTACATTTTGTGGTTACTTCATTTAACATAATCCATTCAATCTATGGATAACTTATAACCCATAGGGTGTATTATTTTATACCAAGTAAACCATGGGATAACTTATACCATTCTTAATAATACATGGATAATATAAGAAAATGACCAAACTACCCTTAATTTATTTTACAAAAAACTGCATCCAGAATTATTTCACTTTTTTCCTTTTTGAATAATCTTCATATATTTGAACTATTCATATTTTAATTTTTAATTTGTCTAGTTAAAAGAAATAGAAAATTCCATAAAATTCAAGGGTATTTAAAAAAGATATTTATAAGTCTTTAAATCAAACACAATACATGGTATATCTAGCTTTTAACACAATGAACAAAACACTTAATAAAAAATAATCTGAGAACTACAATTCCTGCATTACTAATCTCTTTATTACTAATCCCTGCATAACGTGTCTTCGTACCAAACGACCCCTTAGTGTAACAATTTACTAATTTAAGAATGTACAAGTTCAAGATCAAATAGGACTTTAGGAGTTGCAATATAAGCCAAGGTATAGGTAGAAAGTATTTTGGTCAGTAATAGTGACTAAATCTTCCCAAGTGCTTTAATACATTACTTCTTTAGATTTAGAACATTCTTAAAACACCTCTCTTACACCACTTTAGTCACCTTTAACTCACTTTATTTTGTACTCTAACTTTAATCAAGTTCACATATAAATAGTAGGGAGTATTTCTCAATCAACAAATGCTTCATTATTCATCAATGTTATCTTTTCTTACTACACACCCAACACATAAACTTTTAACACAAATAGCTATACTTTGAGGGATCCCTCTTCACTCATTCTTTTCTTCAATTTCACTCTTTTTTCACCTTTATTTTTTAATTAAAGAACCTATGAGTTTTGGATCAAATTCAAGGTTTAAAAAAAGAAAATTAATATGCTACACATGAGACTACTAAAGAATAGGCTAAAGGCTCAACAGGTCTAACGAAGATCACATATCAAAGGTGGATAAAAAGAGGCTTAAAACAAGGCTATCAAAGAAGATCTATATCATTTCCTACACTTAACATTATTTATCTTGCTTTACAAACTCACCGGGCAAGTTCTAGACATCATTATGAAAACATGGAATACATAAAACCTTACACACACATGGACCATATTCAAATCAAGAAGGATCATTAGAGACTCTCAAACAAGCAATTGAAAGAATTTAGAATTAAGCTAAACCATACAAGAGTCAAATAAATGAAATTAGGAGTATCAAAATAGTTATTTAACCCAAATTTTCATCATACTTTATAATTAAAAAAACTTACACCATTCAGCTAATTACAATCTAACAAGAGCACTTAGTCATCAATTAGTGAAAGGGTCTAATTTTGTTAATCATAATAAAAAATATTCCCTCAAGAGGGTCGTCATCCATCCATCATCGGGTCGTCATCCATCCATCATCAGAAACATTCTCTGACCTATGACTAAAAATTTTTAAAATACTCCTAAGAAATCAAAAGGGGTATCGGTTCAAAGGGCACCACCTCTAAAAAAATTGAGAAAAAAACAAGGGTTGGATGAAGTGTGTTTATAAATAGACTCAAAAACAAAATAAAATAAAAACTTTAAGATACCTTTTGAACGATTTGAACACAAGCGGAGTAGAAGGTGAAGCCTATACGGATGCTCTTGATCAACTGGGTTTAACCAAAATGACTAAAATAAACAAAATAAACTTATAAAATACTTCACCCTAAGCAAATAGGAAAGATTTCCCACCCCACATTTAAAATCACACATTGTCCCTTAAAGTAGAAATTAACAAAAGGATAGAAAACTCCCGGAAGCCTCTAGGCCTAGCTAGCATGTCAATCCTCAAAGGGCCTGGAGGACCCACACTTCATTCATGCAATTCTTTTAGCTCATATTTTAGTCACATCAGACTTTCCCTCAACCTGTGAACACAAAACAAAAATAAAAACCAAAGTTGACATAAAAAATAAAAATAAAAGAAAAATACTAACTTTACTTATTTTTCCTCCCAAAAAGTGTTTACTATCGCGGCACGACTCATATCACACCACATCAAACAAGTTCCTTTGACCTTTTCCTCTAACTTGGAGGTCGTCTTCTTCTCTTTTAATTAACCAAACCAACATCCACAGGGTCAAAATTTCTTGCCGACTCTCTACCCATTTCAGGGTCACATGCAGCTTCTTCAGGCTTAGACTCAGGCTCAAATTTTGGAGCTTCTAACATTTTTGGCACTTTCATGACGTATTTAGAAGAAATTTTATTAAGATTGCACTGCCCCACCCCACGCTTATCCCCTTTCATTACAGTGAACTTACATAAATCTTTGTCTTTTGGTGGGGGTTCGAGTTCTTGGTACACTCTGAATGTCACTTATTCATCATTTAGCCTCATTTTAAGCTCTCACATCAATCAAATCTCCACCAGTTGTTAAGAAAGGACATCCTAGAATGTTTGGTACCATATCATATGCATTAAACTAAGGAATAAAAAAATCAACAGGGATAATAAACTTATAAAACCTTATGGAACAACCTCAATTATTTCTTCGAGCTGCACAATAGTCATGTCATCCATTTATACCATCATAGAGCAAGGCCTTGGTTTACATAGACAAAGGCATAAAGTTGATGCTTGTCCCAAGTCACTCAATGCTTGCACAACCTCAATTTCACCAATCTATATGGGAAAGGTAAAACTCCCAAGGTATTTTAACTTCTTGGGCATCTTTCTCATCACTATAGAGCTACGCTCTTCAACAAGTGTTATAGTATAAAGATCACCCAACTTCCTCTTGTTCATCACTGTATCCTTCAAATATTTAGCTTATTTGGGCATACCCTTCAGAACATCTATCAAAGAAAATTCAATATGTAATTCTTTGAAGCAAATAAAGGTTAATATGTAGTTCTTTGAACATGTCAAAAAACTTCTTAAAAGTTGCATCATCCTGTGATTTATTAAACTTATGAGGGAATGGTTGTGGTGGCCTTATTGTCTCTACAAGCTTAGAAGTTCAGTACTCAAAATTGCCCTCAGCATTATTGGTTACAAATTGGTTTGGCCTAATCAACTCAACTTGCACCTCATGATTTCTTCTTTGGGGTTAACCAACGAACTCTTTACCAAACCTCAAGGATATTGTTATAACCGATTTTGGCAGTTTTGTATCACTGGGAAAACCAACTTGATGTCTTATATTTTGAGATTGAGCTATCTGGCCAACCTTCTTCTCTAAATTTTGAGTTTTAAGCTGTTGATTTTTAGGTCTGCCACCATTTTGTCTTGTCTCTCAACTACATATGCCAGAGTTGCAAACATTTGAGTCTGACTAGAAAAAAGCTTATTAAACATATCTTCCATATCACTGGTCTGAACCTGTGTTGAAAGTTTTACCTTAGAGTCTTCTGCACACCCCATGCATAACTAGGTTGAATCTGCCGATTTCTATTGCAGAAATTACCAAAATTTTGGTTTTCCCTTTGTGCATTGCCAACAAAATTGATAGACTTTAAATTCGCACCACACAGGGCAGCATATCACTGCCTCCACAAACTTCACACCAATTATATACCTGACAAATTTGTTTTACAATTCAAATAATATTAATCGAAGCTTGGTCATTTGCCACACTCAATTTTTTCAACTGAATCATCACTTGTTCCCCAAAACTAGCAAATTGTGAACTCGATGTTGCTATTCCTTCATTTTTTGAAAATGTTTTCATTGCAACTCTTGAAGTGTCATTATGCCAATTTAGATTGCTCCACAAAATAGCATCCAATAAGGCATACAGCTCCTCATAAGTTTTCTCTACATCTTGACCCTCTGCAATGGAATATAGAAATATTTTGGTGTTAAGGTCAAAACATTCCATGAAAGTATGGTCTAACACTTCATTAGACTAGTGATGGTGAGTGAATTCTCTAAGAAGTCCTTTAAAGCACTCCTAAGCTTTGTATAGATTCTCTCTGTGCTTTTGAGTGAAATCCGCAATCTCACTCCTCAGTTTTTCTATTTTGCCAAAAGGAAAGAATTTGATGAGGAATTTTCTTACAAGTCTGTCCAATGATATGATGGATTTTATAGGTTATCAGTTTAACAACTTTTTTGTATCCCCCAAAAGTGAGTACGGAAAGAGTATAAGCCTCACATAATCATTGGAGACCCCTGCAGGTATAAGTGCACCACTAATCTCTATAAAATTATGAACATGGACTTGTGGGTCCCCATGTGGTATACCAATGAATTTCCCGCTCGAGTGTAATAACTACACCATATTATGTTTGAGCTCAAAGGTACCTCTAGATGCGGGACTTATGATGGTGGAGGTGACATAAGTTGCAAATAGGATTGCCATTTCATGCACTATCCTTAGTGCTATAGCCATTGGTTCAGGAACAACCTCGACCTATTGATCCTGCTCAAACTGCAGAATAGGGTAGAGAAGTGTTGCTTCTCTTCTCAACTGGTATAAGCATCTCTCAGGTTCAAGATCTGGTGGAACCAAATCCTTATTTCAGGCCAGCTTACTATCTTTTCAAGCCTATACCTTCAAGCTGAATAATCTTCAAGTCCCCGGCAACGGCGTCAAAAAATTATTGCCATTTTTGCACACACAAGCATACGTGGTTGTACAAGTAATAAAGTGGTTCTTTTCAAAGCTGCGACATCGAACCCAAAGGACTTATAGTTAGACAATAATCAATTCTAATTCAACTTTTCTTATTTAACTAGTGCAAATTTAAATAAAATTACTAGTTTTAGTGATTACTCAACCTAAATGAGAATCTAGGATAAATAATTACTCAACTTTCATGCCTAGTTATAGTGATACATTGGTTTAGTTATTTATCTTGATTTTTGATCAAGGTGTTGATAATATGGCCATGGTCTCTCGATCCTCTAACCGTCTATCAAACTTGATGACATAACTACATCGTTGAACAGGGATAGGCCAACCAAGTTTAGTGCATTAAGTTATCTTTATGTATTTAACCCAGCAGAATAAGCTAGGTATATGTCTATGCTAAGGCTAATCACTCTTACTTTATCTTGTAATATGTGATCTACGCTCCCTATAATCTACATCCTAACCCTCTTGTCGTATCTAGAATTCAAGAGTATCATATAGTTTTATCCTAAAGGTCGCAAGTCTTCAGAATACTAAGCATAAGAACATAGGCATAATCAATATGATAAACAACATAAACCAATCATAAATTATGCTATACAATCATGTAGTGCAGCCTTAACCCCAAAAATAGGGCGTTTAGACACTCATAAATTTACAAAGAAACTCCATAGAGAAGTTCATGAGTAAAAATACAAGAAAAGTAAAGGAAGGAAAAAGAACCCTAAGTGTAGAGACCTTACTCTCTTGTTAAGATGGTTGGAATAAAGGGTGAATAAGTAAACCTTTTATAGGCCTCTAAAACTTTTCCAAAACACATCCACATCAAGAATTTTTTTATATCAAAGCAATCCCAAAACTTTTCTGCTTAATAGTCGTTTTTGAACCATGGTCATAACCTCTGCACCGTAAGGCTTGTATCATGGATTAATTTCATGACCCGATTTTGCGGATCATGATGGCACCTACTATACCACCAGTAGGAGAACCAACCCCGTAGTTCGAAGCCGAAGCGGAGGACTACTATTTTAAATGCGGAAAGCACAAATATAATAATAAGAAGATAAATAAATGTGAAAGTTTAAGAATCAAGTAAATACCCAAAACCCGGTATCAGTGTCAAATGAACCACTAAGTATAAAAATAAGAAATCCAAAATATGTCTAATACAGTTATGTCTCAAAAATACATGAAGATAAAATATAAAGGCCCAAGGCCTAAGAGAAACAGGTAAAAGTCGGACGCCAAACTCACCCTAAATCTCTAAAGAAAATATAAATTGCACGAACAGCTAGCTGTGATCACGGTCGGGAACCTGTACTCGGATCTGCACATGTGCAAGTGGAGTATGAGTACAAGCTGTCGAAGCAACCCGTACCCAGTAGGCATCGAGGACCCACTAGGCACATAACAATAATAAAAGTAGTAAATAACATAACACAATAAAAGGTTCACGGAATCAAATAGCACAACAAGGGAAGCTAGCTACTCAAATAGGAATCACATACAAGTAGATGTGCATCGCTAGCTAATCACACAACAGGATCTCAGGCAAGGAAGATAACATACCTGGGAATCCTGGCGACAATATATGTAATTAATAGTACAATAAATCAAGAATCAAAAAAAGATGGGAGTAGAACATGGACGATATACCAGTAACCTCAAGGAAAATATGAAAGAATGAGCAATAATCTAAGGCACCAAAATCCCACATAGCATAAAGTATCAATTAACCAATAATAATAATTAACACTAATAATTGTAATAAGGTAATGCAAATAAACGCTGACAAGTCCCCCAGAAAGAAGTGCAGCGTACACCAAAAAAAACACGCTCATCGTAGGCCTTACATCTCATCCAGGGTACACTGAATAAAACAAGTGTAAAAGTAAACACAATACATGAAGTAACCAGTCCTGTGTACGCATCTCTTCCGGTGCCTGTAGGTCCAGTAGGCCGAACCCATGGAAGGCTAACCTAAATTTCCCTGCGTATATTTATATATATCCCTGCACTCTGTCAACCCCATCCTCTACATCACCTGGAAGCCCGGAGGCAGGTCCATGGGGGTGCGTCACCACGTAAGATTTCTAATATCGTCATAGCCTTACATCCCAAATCGCAAAGCCCCAAGGGTCTCAATAGTCCAGCGTCTCATGCCTAATATCAATAGTACCATCAACCTGTCTTCGGAAAGTACCGCATCCAATGCCTCAACGTATAACTATATCACCAATATCCTCAATAAATCATAGCTTGTATCCAATATCAGTAACGTGATAGATCTTAAAAGATGTACTCATTACCGTACGATGACGGTCTCAAGTCTAAGAGGTTGTACTCACTGCCGATTTTGAGTCGGACTCAAGTGCCAGCATTAATTAGTCAAATGATATTTTCCCATACCAGGGTGTAAAGCTTAGGCTAAAACAAATAAAAATAGTAGTATTACCGGGTGCTCGATACCACGTCGAGTCTAAAATAATAAAAAGGTCATTTACTTAAATTATTATTAAATATTCCACTTCCTCAACTTATATCATTATTCATTATTATTACAAAATCTGTCTTTAGCCTCTGTGGCTCAAAAATCATGTGGAGATACTGACCCAGCCCCAATGCACTCTCATCGGAGCCATAGGCCCAACCTTTTGTGTCATGATTGCACAAAACATCAACAAGTATATATATAACATATGATCATGTAATATCAACAGCCTATGCCCTGCACAAGTATCTCTAGTCAAATTCTAAGTCACACGCATCGTATCAATCGGAGGTCAAAATATAAATATCAACATGAGACGGATGAAAGAACGGTATAAGATCACTATATCAACCTATCTTCCCAACCCACCGATGATATTTAGTACAACTATTAAAGCTATAAGCCCAGAGATAGCCCCACAGAGCCTACCTGTCATCCTATGATTAAGCGCTGCAACTCACGAATATTACTCTGATTGATATCAAAATATCTTCAAATGCTATAAAATCTACATAAAAGTATTCCATATGTCAATATAAGTCTAACGATATAATTTATACTAAGTTCCGGATTGGACCTAAAATTGGGCCTACGGAGCTCGCTCGTCAGAACTAAAAATAAACTTCACCACGGAGTTTCCAATGTTATCAGGAACCCGTGCTCCAAAATTGAGCACAATTAGAGTACGGGAAGGGCTTCAAAACAACCCGAATAAATTTTACTATAACAGGGTAAACGATGCAATTTTTGTAGGATTAAACATTGGTAATTCGATTAAATAAAGATACTAGAAGCAAAATATACTCAGTGAATGAAGAATTACAAAATAAAATATGAATTACGGCATGAGTTCATCAACTTCATCAGTTAGGGCCATTAATGGAGGAAACTAAGAAATTAAAGAATTAAAACAAAGAAGAACTTACCCAAAACACATAGAAATTGAAGGACAATAATGTGGGGATTTTTCTCAACCTTGAGTTGATTTTTGGGAGAAGGTTTTCGCACAAGAATAAGTTAAAATGTAATGTTTTGGCTAAAATAAAAGCTCATGCTGGGATTTATATAACTGACAGGTATTTAATTTTAATCGCGATCGATTTAGAAATGACCTTGATCGTGTAGGTAATTAAATAGAACACCATGATCAGGTAGAACAATTTTGAAGAGGCATCGTGATCATGTAACGAAGCTTCGTGATTGAAAAGTACATTGGATTAGTGAATCGTGATCACATGAAGACTCATTGCGATCGTGAAGAACAATTTACCTACACAAGTTGCAGGTTTTTGATAGCAGAAAATTAAGAGAAAAAAACACCCCGAATCACCACTCGAATTGCGTTCGAAGTTCAATTTATGCAAACAAAATATGTACGCACACCCGAAATAATATTTTAGACTCAACGGTGTAAACAAAATCAGAATTCGAAGACATTTCGGGGAAGTTTTGACTAGGTCAACCCTTGGCTAAAATTTATGAAATTTCCACCAATGCCTCAAAAATGAAATGGCAAGCCCGGGAAAAAAACAATACCTCCCCTAAACTAAAATCACCTTTATGGAGCTGATAGAAGCATCAGAATTTCGATCCGTCACTCCGAACACGAAAATACTACTCAAGCTCCAACTTAGGCCTTAAGTTTAACTAAAATCCACAAATTGGCATAAATTGCAAACGAAAACTCCAACACACAAACTTAAGGTCAATCTTGACTTTGTTTGACATTCCGGAGCTAACAGAATTGTCGAAATTTAATTCCGAGCGCGTCTTGAGGGAAAGTTGACTTTAGTCAACGAGTACTAAGTTTAAGGCTCTAAAACAGGGAATTTGAGATATCTCTCGACCGAGTC
>JBDJHY010232502.1:0-10996 GCA_039654485.1 Withania somnifera
TTACATTATCGTTTGGGAACAAAGGAAGATTTGGCCCTTCCGCGCCCTTTCTTTTTGGGAATTTCTCCCACTTGTTTCCAACCAGTGCCGTCAATTGCAATGGGCCCGGCAATACCTTCCTCTTCATGTGAAATATTAGCCTCCGGAACAACAAAGACTGTGGACTCTATCATTGTTTCATCGTTGGTTATCATGTGCAAACTGCCATCCTTTGTAGCAATATGGTTTTCAGCACATTTTGCATTGGCAACCACCATATGTTCCGTAAATGGATCAGCAATGTTGGCTTCGCATGTATTGCTAGACTCACCTGCATTAGTCAAAACCATAAACTGGTTAGTGGCAGCAAAAGGGACCTTAGGCACTTTGACAGGGGCCTTTCCTCTGTTGGCTTTTGCAATTTGCAATGGAGCTTTTCCATTAACCGTTGCATTGATCTTCACCACGGGAGGCACCATTGTAGTCTTGTCCATTGTTCCCTGAGCCGATTTGGTACTTTTATTTTTTGGGCACTTGAACACGTTATGCCCAAATTTCTTGCACTCACAGCAAAAGTCGGGATAATGTTCATACGAGACTTTTTGAACATATTTCCTTCCTTTTGACATAGTGACCTGAAAATCCAAAAGTGGCGACCTGCTCACGTCCACTTCGATTAAGCATCTTGCGTAATTCATCTTGGATTTTTCCCTTGTAACCTTATCGGTATACAAAGGTGTTCCTATTTTGGACGATAGCTTACTTAGCCCCGACTTGCTCCAAACTGATAAAGGCACATCATGCAATAAAACCCAAGTGGGAATCTTCATAAAGAGATCATCCGTCAATATAGTTCCCTCTTCGATGGTTTTTAACATCAAAGTCTTCCCATATGCAATATATGGCCCTCCGTAAAGGGTTTTCAACCTATCGACATCATTTAAGAAGCGAAATACTGTCCATCCTTTACCATAGGGAAAGATGCGGCATTTCACTCCCCATCTAGTGACAATATTATCCAAGGCTTGACGTCCTGGAAAAGGCCCCGTAAAACATCCAATTAAACAATGGCCCCAAGTTTCTACAATGGGCACTTCGTCACTCTCGTCCAGGACGACTTCATCATTAATTAATTCATGAAGAGAAAGTTTAAAACCATTTTCTTGAAGTCTGTTTTCCTTAAATAATCCAGCAAAGTTTAATTTACCATTTTCTTCCAAGTTCTTCCCGCCTTTGGCAGTTTTTGAAAATGTTGCGCCGCTTTGTGTCACATAATCTTCAAGTGGACCAAATGGTACACTAGTTGTTGGCATGTTGGCATTTTCCAGGATGCTTTTTGACTTCATAGGGACTTTAACTTTGTCCAATGCGATACAGCAAGAAGGTATGGCACACTAAACTTTATGACTGAGCTGTATGATGACATACAAAACAGAGACAACTCATTCAAAGCTGAGGTTGGTTCTTTGAACTTAAATTCATTTTCATCATATTTAAACTTTTTCTATGTTTTACTTCATATGATGTACATAATTTTCCATTTAGGGACATGAAGCAGAAGGAAAGCCTGCTTAATATACAATGTTTCTTGTTACTATACAGATTATATCCTCTTAATTTGAAATATTACAGAAATGCAGACTGAATCACAATTTGAGTTGCCTGATGAATTTCTCCTAAGCTTAAATCTGAAAAAGTATTATGGTACATTCGTCTCCCTTTGTCATTAAGCATACACCTTTACCCAGTTTGAGGAACAAGCGGACTAGTCGGTGGAATGTATCCCTTTACTTATCAAATTTTGGGTCGTCTTTCGGTAAATACAAAACTTCAAATACAATATCTAGATTTTTAAGATACTGTATCTAGTTTTACCAATATATTATGTATTTATTATTATCTTTGGTAGATACCTGTGTATATTTATGATTCAATCTTCTTTGTATACTCTCTTCCTTCTTGCATACAACTTGCAGGTAGTGTGTCAAGATCCTGGATTTGAAAAAAAAACATCCATTTACATCTAACTTCATTGGGGTGTTCATGATGTATATGATATGGATAAGTATGTGAAATTTATTCATGGCGGTTTTCTTGCCAGGCATGATAAGAAGTACGATATATTTTTTATACGAGCACATATCACACCAATCATGCTATACCTATGTTGCAAGGTGTAATCAAGAGGATCAAAGACATAAGCAATATGGATACACTAAAAGGAGATTCACCGGTTGAATACAAGGACAGATAGGAGAAATCTCAAGTTTGGAAGATAGCTTGGGAAAGATGGAAGACTTCAAGGACTTGAGTTGATGAGACCCAAAATTGAGGGGTCAATTGTTGGTTTCAAGACTTGAAAATTCCCTGGTAGTATTAAGTTACTTATGGGACAAAGTGTAATTTATGAAAAATTATTTTAGTATAAATATTTGGCCTTAGTTTGTTTTCAGCAGATCAGATATATTGAGAATTGAGATTAAAAATTAGAAGACTTTGTTGAATCTATTAGAGCTTTTAAGGTATATTGTAGGGTTACTATCTAGAATTAGTAATGGGTTAGATTCTATTATTGTTTTAGAACTTCTTTATTGTCATTCATAATGAATGCTCGTTTGTAAAATCATTGAGTTTCAATTCCTTGAATTACAAGTCACTTCTTCATTTGATATTTATGGATTCAGGTATCTTTCTGTTCTTTTTTTTTTCATATTATCATTTTTCTTGGGATTATTGACTTTATTACTTTGTTTAGTTGATAATTTTTGCATATCTTTACTTTCTGTATTTTATCATCTGAATTCATGCACCTCGTATATCAATACACATCATTTGGTATCATAGCTTAGGCTAGTAATTCATTCCGTCGAATTACAGTCCTTGGTTCATAAAAAAAAAAGCTAAAAAAAGAAAGAACTGAATTCAAAAAATTTGATATTTTTTTCGAAATTCTGAGTTTTTGGTTGTTCTTGGTCTTTTTGAACATGATATTCTTGTTCCCTAGTGTTCTAGCATCTGTGTCTTCACTTTTGAGTAAATCGGGGTTGGTTTTGATCTATTCACCATTGTGAACCTTGAAGTTCTTGAAGATGTTGAACTAGGGTCTTGGGGATGTCAATTCCCAGCGTGTTTTGTGCGTAAAAAGTAGTGGGGTTTTCTTCCCTATATTGAAGAGAGCACATGGTCGATATTTGGTATAATTTGGAGTACGTTTGAAGGTAGCTAGGGTTTTGAAACTCATAGCTACGTTTGGAGTAATTTGGTGTTCTTGGAAACAAAGTGATGTTTGATCTCATTCTTTCAAGTCTTACTGGTTTTTTTAGTGTTTGGGGACTTATATTTGGTTAAGGGGTATTTAGGTCTGAACGAGTGGGAAAAATTAAATACGAGAGTGGGCAATCCATTTTTGTAAAGGCTTCTTGAAGTGCCTTTTAGGGCAGGAAGACCCACCTCCTCTCTCATTCAAGCACTTCTTTTAAGCAGCGAGGTTCTAATTGGACGAAAATCAATGAGGAGAGACGTCTTATGGTAGACTAGACATCCATAATTTGGAAGCCGCCTCCTTAGTAGATGATCCATTTACTTCCCTTAGAAACTAGATGCCCAAGCCAACCCTTATACAGTTAGTTCTTGATTAGACTACACCACATTGGGAGAGCCACCTTCTCATAAACAAACCATCCACTAATTCATACGAGTTTCCTTATTGATTGGGCAAGCCGTCCTTAGCTTGGGTGAGTTGTCCCTTTTCCTAACTAGCCAGTCGTCCAAGCCATGCCAAGGTGGAAATGTACTTCTAATTGGAAGACATCACTTGGACAAAGCACCTTTCAAACAAACGAGCTATCCCAAGCCATGGGCAAGCCTTGGGCGAGCTATCTCCTAAAGAGCGAGCCGTCCAATTCCAAGCCTACTGCCCAAGTTTTGGTAAGGTGTGTTTGAGTGGTGTAAGCCTCTAGAATTTAGTTTCCTTTTCAATTTGTCATAGCTTCTCAACTAGTTATTAGTTAGCATTAGTTCATACTAATTAGAACTAGTTGTTTGTATCCGTTTTATTTCATTCTTGTTTGTTCAAGCTTTTCTCATTTTACATTGTTGTAGAACTTTCTTAATTCTATTCTGTGTTGTTTATTTTATTTGTACGTTATTTGAGTCATCAAAAATCCATTTGTACGCAAAGTGTAAGCATCATTGTAAAGTGATTGGTCAAGTTAGTTCTTTATCAACCTTAAAAGAGAGCCTTTAGGTACATTGTGTGCATTTCAATACGAGAGGTATGAGGGTCTTGAACGAACTTGTTTGTTGAGCTTTGCCGGTACAAAGGAGATATAAGGTTAAAATAGCATCCAGGGATTCATCCTATGATTTCGATGACATTAGTGTTTATGCATGTATTGATGGTGGTTCTGAGTATGGTGATGAAATATATGAATATGAAAATGAGTGCTATGAGGACTATGGTGGTTCTTGTAAACCTTAGAATGAGTTTCGAGAGTATGAAGAACTTATGAATACAAAGAAGAGTGCTATGAGGACTATGATGGTTCTTGTAGACTTGAGGATGAGTTTTGAGGGTATGAGTATTGAACTGATGGATACGAAGGAGAGTTTTATGAGGACTATGATGGTTTTTGTAGACGTGAGGATGAGTTTCGGGAGTATGAGTGTAAGTCCTAGATGATGATATGAATGCTCAAGTTATAATAGTGCTTCTAATGAAGGTGAGTAAATGAGGAAAAAAAGTTGTGAAGCTGCGTTCTATCCCCCATCTTGTGTATTTTCCTATCCAACTCAAGGGAATTGAAGGTTAAATTGGGCACCAACTTTAGGATTTCATGTGGAAAAAAGTAAAGGTGCAGTAAACCAAAGGTCTCAAGATGAGAGGGCCTCAATATTACTAATATATAGAATTAATATAAATATGTGTGGTTGTTCAGGGTTTGTGTTTAATTTTAATGATCATAGTACCAACAACTACTTTACACCTCATGCAATCGAATGGTTGGGGATACCTTGGGTGAGGAGACGATACCCATATCCAGCTCCAGGTTGATATTGGGTAGATAAGAGTGTGAATGTACTCTTTACTCTTGGCCAGTATCAAGAAGGGGTTTGGTGCGACATCTTTCCATTGCAAGGTTGTCAAATTCTTTTGGGAAATCCATGGTTTGAAGAGCATAGAATCCCATTTAATTCTTCTTAGCATCACTATGCATGGGACCACAATGATAATTACCTCTTCCCGGGGAACCTGCATCAAAAAGCATGGGAAATAAGAGTATGTGCATTGTAGAAGGCACGAGGAAGGAGTTTGACAAGGCCCTCTAATTATGCAATTAAATACAGGCCGACATATAAAGCTTGTCAAGAACTCCTGGAAAGAGTGCAACAAAAGAGTCTCCACTTGAAGCTAAAAAGGATGCACCATGTATGGTTTACATTAAGGAGGTGATCATAGGAACTAAATCAACCACTCCTAGTCTAACCAAATTGAGGATTGATATGAAGGGATCTTCTATTCCTTCATCGAGAACCCTTGGCACTTGTCCCAACTTTGATAAAATTGGGAGACAAAAGCTTAAGAGGAGTAAGGGAGTGTTATGTGGAAACTCTATAGTGGAAAAATGAGATACTGTGAGGACTGACATGAGTGAGTTGTCACAAGATTACACTAATTATTCTTCGTCTAACTGTTGTAAATATTATACATGTGTTTTAAAAATCAAGCTGAATGAAGAGCCTTATTTCATAGAGAACCATGCGGCACTTGAAAGCACGACCAAAGGTCAAGAGTTCTTCAAAGACGATAGCCAAGACAAGGAAGATTCTTCGTGTGTGCTTACAGGTATGGTAGTTAAACTCAACACTCCGAGAAGTGTAAAAGAGCATGTTGTTGACTTGGGTATGTATGATAGCTCACCTTTCCTTGATAATTCTTTTTCTT
Source organism: Withania somnifera (assembly GCA_039654485.1). NCBI lineage: Eukaryota > Viridiplantae > Streptophyta > Magnoliopsida > Solanales > Solanaceae > Withania > Withania somnifera. The sequence goes on from JBDJHY010232502.1 coordinate 5,924, forward strand.
GTGTTGATGATCCCTCATTTTGTGGTGACCATGGTAGAACTTTGTTGGTTGATGATGATTTCAATGTCATTGGTTCACGAACGCTAGTTGATTCTCTAGATGACCAAATTGGCTTCCCTAAAGTTGGTTTATGTCCACCTAGTGTTAGCACGTATGACTTGAATAGTTCTTCACCATGTGACTAGTTGAATGGCTTTTTGAATACTGTAGATAATGTGGCTCTTGAAAGTTTTGGCACGTTAGTTGATCCTTTTGATGACCAAGTTGCATCTTCTAGTTAGACCAATTTGAGTCCACCTAATGTCCATACTTGTGATTTGGATAGTAATATATTATCTTATGGTAAGGATGATCCTTTGGGTGAAAATAGTCTTAAGTAGCTAGATTATTTAGGAAACCCAAGTGGTAAAGGTCCTAATGATGTTAGTCTTAATTGTGATTCCTTTTATGATACCCCACCCTTATTTGATAAATATGATAATGAATTTCTTTATTCTTGTGTAAACTTGAGTTGCGATTTAGTTGGTGATAATAGTGGTTTGTGTCAAATTAGGAATCCTTATCTTGAGAATGATTTGTCTGAGCTAGTTGGTTCTAAGTGTGACAATAATATGCTTGAATCTTTTGAGTTTGCAATGTTACCAACTAGCGTATTTTGTTTTATTGATGTTCAACTTAAGGATGACAATGATCCGCCATATGAGGGATTAGATAAAGTGATTAATCAACCTTATTGTCTTGGAGGAGTTACTAGAGTTGATCTTGAGAATAGTCATGTAAGGTGTTTAAATGTTGATCTTTATTCGTTGACTTATGATTCCTTTTTTAATTCCAATCAACGGACTAACACAATGGAGTATAATTTCAAGGATAATAATTTATTTATTGATTGCATGGATGTAGGAGATGTACCAAGTATGATATCTTGTAGTGTTGGACATATAGCTTCTTTTGGAGGTTATAGCTTGTTAGCAACCCACTATGGGAGGATATTCAATTATGGAATACTTCACATGGAAAATGGTAGTACATTAATTAAAATGGATATTGTGGAGGAGGAAGGTGATGCATGTGCTATAATTGATTCTTGATTATTGTGTGTTTCCATTCACGATCAATAACATGATGAACTTGAACCAACAAGTACAACTTCATGTGAGGAAACATTAGATGAAGTCGATTTAAGAGGTACCTTCCTATACTGAGGTACCTTCCTATACTATCTAGTTTTATACGTCGATAATTATTTTGATGTAAAATGTAAGATGTATGCAAGTAAGGATGCCACGGGGGAAATTGAGTATTCTTTTAACCCATATGATTGTGAGTCTTTCCCATTTGACTCCGGTAATATATTTTGCTGTGAATTGTGTCTGGATGAGCTTGGTCAAGATACCAAGAAATACCTAACTTGGGTGAGTCCTTGGTACCCTCTAGGTATCCGCCCTGTGATTGATGCTCATTGCCACCTTCAACAGTATAGGAAATTTTGAGTATGTGATTGGAATCCATGTGGAAGCCCGCTCCTTTTAGAGGATTGTTGGGGTAAGAGAGGTGGCCTCTTTCCACAAGGCAATTTGTTTTCTTCTTTTGTTGTCTTCGCCTGTGATAATGTTTTTGACATGAGTTTTGATTCTAGTTGTAAGTTCATGAGTGGACATATATTGAAGGGAATTAGTTTTCGTAACACCTATCTATATTACCTCTTTGCATGTGATGACGCCTATTTTGAGTGGGGTTTGTTTATTATGAAGGTTTGAGTTCCATGTGGATCATTAATTTTTATTATTTTCAAACCATATATGACTCTTCTAATTTGTTGTTGTCCTACTCTGAGAATTCTTTGTTCATAATCCTTGGGGTATCCAACTGGGTTGTGCCTTAGACTTTATCATGTTTGCGTGGATGTGGTAGAAGAATTAGTTATCCATGTTGGTTTATAATTGTTGATGCGCTTTTTTTTATACTAACCATTGTACTAACCCTCATGCCATAAGGAGATATTGGTTTTATGTTCCTCTTATATTGTTTCCAGGTCTGGATTTGAGGACGAATCCTTTTCAATAAAGGGAGGATGATACGAGCACATACTGCACCAGTCATGCTATACCTATGTTGTAAGGAGTAGTTAAGAGGATCCAAGGCATGAGCGATGTGGATGCACCAAAAAGAGCTCCACTGGTTGAATACAAGGACCAACAGGAGGAATCTCAAGTTTGGAAGATAGCTTGGAAAATATGGAAGTATTCAAGGACTTGAGTCGATGAGACCCAAACTTACGGGGTCAATGTGACGACATAAAGACTTGAAGGATTTTCTGGTAGTATTAGGTTACTTGTGGGCCAAAGTATGCAAACTTATTTTAGTATAAATATTTGGCGTAGTTTATTTTCAGTAGATCAGATATATTGAGAATTGAGATTAAAAGTCCGAAGACTTTGTTGAAGCTATTAGAGCTTTTATGGTAGATTGTAGGGTAACAATCTAGAATTAGCAATGGGTTAGATTCCATTGTTGTTTTAGAACTTTCTTTACTGTCATTCATAATGAACGCTGATTTATGGAATCGTTGTGTTTCAATTCCTTGAATTACAATTCACTTCTCCCTTCGATATTCATGATTCGGGTATCTTTCTGTTCTTCTCTTCTCATCTTATCATTTCTCTTAGGATTGTTGACTTTATTACTTTGTTTTGTTTATAATTTTTGAATATCTTTACTTTTCGCATTTTTTCATCTGAATTTGTGCGCCTCATATATCGATCTGCATTAATTTTATTATTAACAAATAAAGAGTTATTATATTATGGTTCATCTTTCACTTTATTTATTTTAGAAGGTAAAATGAAGTCCGTTACAAGAAGGATAAAACAGCTCCAGTAGTGCCAATGCATTTTGGTGTTGAAAAAGGTTGAGGATACAAATTGGTTTTACAAGTTATCCTTTCCAGGAAAACTATTGAATGATGCGGTACTTAATAAATAAATTATTTTATTAGTTGTTTTAGCTAGTTTGGTTATGCTATAAATATTTATTTGTTTTTTGCTATAGCACATCAACGTTATATTCTAATACCTGCGTAATAAAACCAAGTATTCAAGTACAGTAGAATTAACTATGTATTCAGTACCAAGATAGGAGAAATATGGGACAAGTATATTTTAGACCAAATTGCATGTGTTCTTAAGGAAGAAGATGCAATGTTTCAATACATCAATAAATACATATTGTTGGTTGCAGTTTCGTGGTACACAATGGATAATGTTTTATTCCTTGTTAATGTGAAAGAGCGACTTCATTGGGTGCTTGCAGTGATTTCATTCATGGAAATGTGTATCTATGTCTATGACTCTTACAGAGTTGCATGCCATCTTTCATGACCGAATTTTTCAGATCATGACGGCACCTATTGTACCCACCAGTAGGAGAACCAAACCCATAGTCCGAAGCCAAAATAGAGGACTACTATATCAAATGTGGAAAGCACAAGTTTATAATAGCAGTGTCTAAGTGACTAAAGCGGAAGTAATAAGAATCAAAATAAATGCCCAAAACCTGGTATCAGTGCCAAACGAACCACTAAGTATAGAAATAAGAAATTAAAATGTTTAATACAACTGTATCTTCTAATATACATGGAGATTACATAGAAATGCTAATGCCGAAGAGAAGCAGGTAAAGCTGGACACCAAGTTCACCCTAAATCTCTGAAGTAGAATGTAGTCTGCAAGAACAACGGTCTGTAATCACAGTAGGGCTACAAGTATAGTATGAGTACAAGCTGCCAAAGCAATCGTACCCAGTAAAATTCAAGGTCCCACTAGGAAAATAGCAATAATAAAAGGAATAAATAATGGAATATAATAAATGGGGTCACAGAAGCAATTAGTACAACCAGGGATGCTAGCTACTCAAATAGAAATCAAGTACAAGTAGACATGTATCACTAGCTAATCACATAACAGGATATTAGGCAATGAAAGAAGGCATACCCGGAATCCATGCAACAATATATATGAATAAAATTCAATATATAGGAGTCAAAAGAAGACAGGAGGAGAACATGAACGGTATACCGGTAACCTCAAGAAAAGGGTAAGTGAATGAATAGTAGTCTAAGGCACCATATCCCACATAACATGAAGTATCAATTAACAATTAATAACATCTAAGCAGTAACAAGAATAACAAAGTAATGCAAATAAGCACTTACAAGTCCCCTAGAAAGAAACGCAACGTAAATAGAAACACGCTCTCTCGTAGGCATCACAATACTATCAGGGGTATACCAAAGGAAACTAGTACAAAAAAGTAAATATAATAATATGAAGTAACTAGTCCTACAGACGCTTCTCCTCTGGTACCCGTAGGTCCAACAGGCATAGCCCATAAAATATTAACCTAAGTATTTTTGGTATATCTCTCCTCCGTCCTATACCCCCCACTCTGCGTTGCCATTGCCCAGAGGCAAGGTCCATGGAGGTATGTCACCACGTACGATCCGTAACATAATCATAAAATCACACCCCAAGTTACATAGCCTCTAAGGTCTCAATAGTCTAGCATATCGTGCCTAGTATCAATAGTCTCATCAAGCTGTACTAGGCAAGTCAGGGCGTACAACGCCTTAATATACTGTATCACCAATATCCTCAGGGGAACTGTATCATTAATGTATCTATAACCATCAAATGTGACAAGTGTAAAAAAAGTTTTACTCACTGCAATACGACAATAGACTCAAATGCCAATGGTTGTACTCACTGCCGAACGGAGTTGGGCTCAAGTCATAACATTTATTTATTAAATAATATTTCCTGGTGCAAATATGTAAAGCCTGGACTAAAACAAGTAAAAATAGTATTAGCAAAAGTAGGAAAGTTGATTTTGGTCAACGAGTACTTAGTTTTTGGCTCTAAAATTGGAATTTGAGATATTACTTGACTGAGTCGCCAGGGATCCGAACTGTCGGTCCCAGCAAGTCATAAATGACTTGGAAAAACTATCGAAATGCTTTAAAATACAAAACATCGTATATTTATCATAAATGACCATAAGGGTCATTACAACTAG
>JBDJHY010232521.1:0-10995 GCA_039654485.1 Withania somnifera
ATAATGCTTCAAAATACACACGCAAGTGTACGCGATCGTACAAGTAATATAGAGGCTCTTGCGAGCCAGATGTCGAACCCACGGAGGCTTGATATTAACTGTTTAACTGAATTAAACTAATTCTTAACTATTATTTAAGCAAAAAGTTTGCAGAGACATATTTGGGAATGTAACTAAACTAAGAATACTAAAATTAACTAATAGACAATTAATTTAGAGAAGACTACATTTTTACTCAATCAATAAACAAAATGAACTAGGATTATGGATTTGCTAGCAATCAGATTTAATTAATTAACATGAATTATCTAATTGTTAGTTTCGGAGTTTAATATATGAATAGGGAATGATCATCCTCTAATCACTATCTATACAAATCCGACAACTACTTCGATTGACTTGTGTTATGTTGATTTGGTTTAGATGCATTATACTTATCTTCCTGTATGAACCAAACGAGGAAAACTAAGTACAAGATCTTGTTTTAATTGTGAATCATATTCAATTATCCAACCCTGGCATAATCTATATATGAACTCAGTCTTTATGTTTCTCGTTGTACCCTTCAAATTTCCGATTAGTTCACTTTAACGTTTATAAGTTTATCTTAATGGTTGCGAAGCACTAAGATACTATGCTTAGAAACATAAGACCAATTATATGATGATTATCGCAAATCAAATAATATATAATGAAATAATCATCTTGCTAGTTTATACTAAAACATCCTAGAACGAGAAGAATTAGTTCCACATGGACTAATCACAACAACTCATTCAAATCAAAATGTAAAAGTATATAAATAAAAAAGAAGCAAAGTGTACACAATTGTTCTCCGGCCTCCACGGCGGCTCCAAGATCTTGCCCTAGATTAAAATTCCTCCTTCTAAAGAGCATTTCCAACATTCAAAACTATTTCTAATGGTGAAAAACTGCTTTCAAAATCGCCTCAACAAGGGTTATATAGTTGCCACATGGAATTACTGTTTTGCCCTTAACCTAAAAAGAGACAAATTTCTAGTAAAGTTACAGGGCATCACGACGTGATCCCAGTTGTTATGGGACCTCCATCACATCGTGATCCCAATTGTGATGGATTTTTAGGCTAAATAGTAGCCCATCATGATATGCATCATGACATGATGGAAATCGTGATGGGTCCTTCTTACCATATGCCAAATTATTTCTCATTATTTTTTCCTTGCATGATCTCCATTCATTTCGTCTTCCATTTCCTCTTGGTTTTCATCCATGTAACCTCCAAATATCCCCTGAAATAGCTAATCATGTGGTTTAGGGAAAGTAACAAATATTAATCAATAAGACACTATAAAACACACAATTTCTCTCAAAACTAGCTAAAATAGGGACTTTAATGGTAATAAAACATGTAAATACGCCTAAGATCACCCCTCACACTTAAGCTTTTTTTCGTCCTCAAACAATCACTAAATCTAAACCACCTAAAGCATCTCAGAAAAACCAACACTTTGGTTGATATAACCAATTAAGTCATATGTACTTTACAAAATCAAGTATACGTTCCCTGATCATTGTACAAAATATAAAAATAAATAACGAAATCCTAACCTCCTAACCTTAGGGACAAACTCTATCTCATCAAATTTAAGTTTTATTCCCTACTCTTATCAAAGAAAGTTAATAAAACAACTTATCTATAATGAAACATGTGCCCTCGCAAGAAGAAATAGTCCAGACACAATTCAAATAATCAAACATAATTTAAGGACTTAGCATCCAAGCGCAACTCTCACACTTAGAAATAATTCACATTTATACACAAAGTACCATAGGCTTGCCCATTATGTACATCTCTACTAATTAAGCTTGCTCGAATAGAATCAAAAAAGACTTAATAGATTGTAATGTTGGCTAACAGACAGGTAGGAAAACTATATAATTGTGAGTTACACTTACCTAAGAACCTTTCACTTTATTAAATTTCATCACCCATTATTTCTTCACTTAATTTTTTTCTTAGCCCTCTCTTAAATTATATTAACTAGCTATCTCATCATATCAAGAATATTTTAATCAATTTTCTTTCTTTTTCTTTTTTTCTTTAATACCTTTTTTTCATATCACATTCTCTTAAAGAGGGCCTTCTCACCACAACAACTTCCATTGGTCTCCTATTACACTTGACCATCCCTTTCTTCATATTCAATAATTAAAACTCATTTTACGGATCGACACCACCAGGTTTTCGAGAACGTAGGGAAAGGACCCTCATGAGTTTGTTATTGTTTATAAGGAGCGCCTAAGGACTTTAGAGCTTCTGGATTCGAACGGGGTAGAATTCACCTCCTACCTACTTGAGGGTGCTGCTAATCAGTGGTGGAAAGTGTTTCGAGATCATAGATGGCCAGGGTCATCCCCACCAACTTGGGGACAATTCAGAGAGGCATTTCTAGCTCAGTACGTGCTAGGAGTCTCTGTGAAAAGTTTTGGGCACAATTCGAGGGGTTGAGGCAGGGTTCTATGATGGTGCTAGATTATGAGGCATGATTCATTAATTTGTCCAGGCACGCCAGAGATTTGATATCTACCGAGGAGGAGCGGATCCACCACTTTTCTCACAGACTGAGGCCTGACTTGCAGGGTCATATTGAGTTACTTCTAGTGCTACAAAATTTATTCCTAGATGTTTCTAACCACACTCGTTGTATGGAGATTTTGACTCGCCAGGCCCAAGGGGACAGCAAGAAAAGGAAACGCCATCAGTTCTCCTTTTGAGTTTGGGCTATTATGTTGAAATCCAGCTCAGCCAAGCTCATTTTGGAGCATGGGTGGTCTTTTTATAATTGGAGCATCAAAACAGAATCCCTATGATTCCATCATTAGTTTGCTTCACCGAGCCTGCCGTTGATAGTATGGATGGAAGTTGTGAAACTTGGCCTAAGACGTGACTTGGTCAAAATTTTTCCAAAATGGCCTCATATCCCAATTTCATCAGCAGTGTTGAGTCTGGAATGTCGTTTTGGGTATGAGTACATAGAGTTTACATAAATTGGGTCTCAAATGTTGTTCAGGTAGTATTTTAGGATTTTGGATTATTGCATATTTCTGCTGTCAAAAAATTATCTAGTGCATATGGATTCCTTCTTCGCGATCGAGGAGATACCTTATGTGACCAAAATACCTTTCTCCCACTGCCTTTTGCAATCATATCCTTCCTTCCCTGCAATCACAATGAAGCTATTCCCCTAATCTTTGTGATTCTGACCCCCATTCACGCAATCGTAATGCCTAGCATATCATACATCATGATCGTGACTAATACCCCACACGATTATGATGAACAAATGCCTTACAGTATATAAACTGCTTCCTCAAAATTTTAGTTCATTCCTAACTTTCTTTCTTTGGTTTACCTCCATCCCAACAACTTAATTGAGTCAAATACCCAACTAAGTTGAAGGAAAAGCTTCCCCCAAGCTCACTCTCACCCTCACCCTCTCTCTCGTTGGTAAGTTGTTTCTCTTTGTAATTTTTGTGGAAATGGAGGTTTTTCACCATTGCTAGGCTTTAACTAAGTTGATTTCTATTTTTCTTAATCTCAGTTGTATTATTTCCCATTTTTGGTACATTTTTTTGGGTTGTGCTCTGTGTTCCAGCAACACATCAATTCTGGTGCGTATTCTTTCCTTTCTAGCTTCTTGTGAATTTGCAACATTTTGCCTTTTTTATCACGCCACTTTCAGGCTGTTTTAGGGACCTTTTGTGGTCTTTCTGGGCTCAAAATTGAACCATGTATTCCTTGAGCCTAGCCCTTCGCACTGGTATTTTTAGTTTAATTTTTTGAGCAGTGGGGCCAGCGAGCCGATTTTGGAGCCGTTTTCCAACCGGGGTTGCTAATTTAAATATGGGTCTCATTCTTCATGTATTAATTCCTGAAATTGTAATTTTATAGTTTCAAGTGACTTTGGATACATCGGAGGTTCGGGCCTACGGTGTGCATATTTCACAAACTTTCATCGGCGCCTATGTAGGCTAGGCTTATTTATGTACATTGTAGACTGGGCTATTATTTTATTTTTGTGATATGGAAAGTAGTGTGAGTTGGGATTTAGGGTGATCGTTGTATTGTAGATGAGTTATGGTATGTTTATTCTGGGGATCGTGAAAGGGCATAGAGGGTGAAGGGTTGTATGCTTGATTCGTGGTTTCACCATATGGGGGCCATAGACCTTGGAAAATATTCGAGTTATCACACAAAGAGTGTGGTGAGATGAGCTCTTATCTGGTGGTCTTTGGCCTATCATAGACTCTGATTACTTTTCATTTCCATTATTATTAGCATTGTTGTTTTCGTGATAGGGCATCTGTATAAAATTTTTTTGGATGAGTTTGGCTAATGGGGCATAGACCCAACATTTGATTAGAGACGCAGTCCTACGGGCCGTAGACCCTGAGTTTGGTTAATGGGGAACATACCCTACATTTGATTAGAGGCACGGTCCTCCGAGGCATGGAACCTAAGTTCTGCATTGTCTGGGCTAAGATCCTGCTCTCAAGTGTGAGACGCGATCCTTTGAGTTGCAGGGGCTCCAGATTGGCACTTGTTGAGAAGATGGTGTTGGTACTAGATGATATTGCTCTATTTTTACTTTCCTGCACCCCATGTATTACCTTCATATTATTTGTGCTCACGGCGTGTTTTGTTGTGTTTTTTGTACTTACCGATGGTATGGGATGCCAGGTAGGTTTTTTTTGTTTACCTTTTGTTCCTTACTTAGTTGTATCCTACAATTTAATCCTCTTTTCGTAGTGTAAACATATATCCTTATGGATAGTTGGGTCTCCACTTAGATGGAGCATAGGTACGTTCCCTTACTTCGATTTTGATTTTTTGGGTACTGGTCACTTAGTGTCATGTTCACCATATTTCAGTTCTTGTAGATCTGTACTTATATTTCCTGTATTCTTATCAATTTTCTACTATCATTGACCTGTTTTACTTCCTCATTTGTATTACTTGCATTTTATTTTAGCTCCATCGGTCTATGCCTATTGGGTACCTTATTTTGTACTCATGCTGCACTTGTGTACTATTTTTGTGGTGCAGATACCAGCAAGGGTTATCGAGGGCATCGTGATTGTGCAGAGTAGATACAATGGGTTATGGAGATTACGTTGAGCTTTGTCATCTGATCTGATTGTGGTTTCCTTGATTTTCAGCCTGCTTTATTCTGTCTATAGCAGGCCCTGTGTTGTATTACTTTTTTAGGAGTTTCTTTGTATATTTATCTTTTGGATACTCTGTATAGTTGCTCCATGTGCCATTTACACCAGGTTTTTGGATTTGGGGTTGTCATGTATTTCTTCTGCTTCCGTTCTTTAATGTTTCTTCTTATTATTTTTTTCTATATTGGTTGATTCGAGTGTTTATAGCCCATTGAGCTTAGCCCCGAGCTTTAGGGTTATGCTTGTCTACTGGAGGATTGTAGACGCCATCATGACCTGGAATTTTTGGAAGTGATAGTTTCTTGAGAGGAACTTTGGAGATAAAGAGCATATGATTCTTCTAAGTGTTCTTACTTTTTTGAGAATCGGGCAATAAAGAATGACTGAGTATTTTAATCCTTCCTTAGGATAGTAAATGACATATTTTTAGGTGGTTGGGTTGGGGAAATTACCCAAAATTCCTTAAAAGAGTGGATTTTAAGAAGTGAAAATTTCACTCTGGAAAAGAGTTGTAAGGTAAGGCACCTAGTCTCCAATAATTAAGTGCATAATGTGCTACCTAGCGTGAGGGTAAGAGTAGCCTTCTGGAGAAGTTCTGTAGCACACCCCTGATTCTCGAACCCTTCCCTTTGCAGACCATGGGTTATTCACACATCCAAAAAATTCCATACAAGTCAAACAAAGTATCCCAAGTTATTCCTAATGGTACCATGGGTTCTAAGACTTATTTTTGAAGTTATGAAACACCAAGAAAATGATTAGAATGCAAATTTTTTGAAGGTGTTTCTTACCAAATTTGTTGCAAGTAGGGTGGTTACGCCCTCATGAAATGTTTCCTTGGGACTGAGATCCAGACATCTTAAGTTGCTAATATTGATATGATCCAGGTTCCTGGGATGGATAATTTGATAAGAAAGATAATAGGGTGATGATCTCTGCTGAAAAAAAGTTTGGTTCCCTTTGCTGGTCCTTTGTTAGATGAACTCAAAATTCCCAGTCTTGGCCTTTTTGTTATGATACATTTCCCTTTTTAACTTGTCTCCCTCAATCTCCTCAATATCCATGTCCCTAGTCAGTATTGTCGCTCTCCCTCCATTCATAAGGTGTGCGGAGAGTCTAGAAAAGAACAAATTCATATTGTTTTTCATGTCAGCTACCATGTCCGGAGAATAAAGAGATAGTTGACTAAAGTTTACTTTGTGATCTACTACATTCATGAAACCTTGTGCTAGGTTCAGGAACTCTCAGGTCTTTACCTCCCTCAACTCTTAGGGAAATAAACACCCCAATAAGGTTTCCTCAAATATATCCCAAACTGAGGATACTACACCATTACCCCCATTCTTCTTCTGCTAATCAAACAAAAGCTAAGCAATGTCCTTGGGATGATATCAATAAATCAACTTTATCAATTTTTTTCACTTGTATCACTCCAAAGATCCATTGAACTAACTCAATTAAATTTTCTGGATCCTCTCCCAACTTCTACCAAAAAAACTCAAGTGGGTTCATCCTGAGAAACTTAAGAATCCTAGTAATGTTGGGAAAACCTTAAGGATGTATAAGTACTACTCCCTACTAATTTTCTTGAGTTGTGACAACCCGTGCCAGTAGATGGATAGTATTCCTAAACTCATCAATGGCGACATTATTAGGCTGAGCGATAGGAGCTGGTGTAGGCTGAGGGGACTGATTTTGGTCATTGGAACAAGCCCTATTATTTTTCTTCATTCCTTCTATGCTTGAGGCATGGTTTTAAAAGTGTAAAGCACGAGTTATAGAAAACTCATAGAGTTAAACTCTTTTGCAAGAGAAAGAATATGAAAGAAAGGAATTTTTTCTCCAATGTTCGATATGCCCTCTATTATAAGTGTGGTGTGTTTCACACCTACAATGAAGACTATACTAAACATGGATTTTATACATCCTAGGAATCTTAAACCTAGTGTTCTAACACCAGGTTTGTCATCATCGAAGTCTACACCCTGGACGGGACATGGCACTTGGAACCATAAGTGCTCCAAGCTAACCCTAGTGTCCAGAAACATATTATTCATAATATAAATAAACCTAGAACAAAGCATAGCCATGACTAAAAATAAAAAACTAATAGAATAAGAAATAAAATAAAATACTATAAGTCCAAAATGAACTATTACAATTGAATTTTTAAATCTGACTATTATCTGAAAACCTCTATTCTAAATGACAAGTTGTTGGGGGCAAGCCCCCAGCTAACTCTAAAACGTTGAAACTAAAAGATAACTAATGATCCCTATAGGACGTGGTCAGTGAGAATTATAATTATTGAAGACTAGTATGAAATAATGTCATTGTCCTCGAAGTATGAGGATTCACCAATTGCACTACTAAATGAAGAATCCAAGATAAACATAAGCATGTTGATGGGTGTCTGAATCTACATTATGAAATAATGTAGAACAAACAAGTATGCAGTCAATAATATAGGATGTACTAAGTATATGGGAATCCATCATGAAAAAGCATCATAAATATCACGCTGAATCGGGAAATAGGACTATGCAAAGTACATTAATGTAAAACATGTGAGCTGAGTTACAATGGATTATAATTTTATGAAGAATAAACTGAAAGATTGTTGTCAGCGCCCAAAATCTCAGGCCATGATGGCTTCTACATCCCTCCTATAGACAAGTCTAACCCTACATCCCGGAGCTACCTGCAATGGGCTATAGACTCTCAGAACAACCAAAATAGTAAAGGAAATAATAAACAATACATAATAACAAAAGACAACAAGGAGTCGTACAAAACTCGAATCCCCAAAACCTGGTGTCAGTGGTATGTTGAGCTATATACAGGATAGACGAAAGATACAAAATACAAGGATCTCCCCTAATAGGTAATACACCACAGGGCCTTCTATGGACCAAATGAAGCAAGCCAATTGAAGGAAACCACGGTCATCTTAGACGATAAAGCTCACCGTAATCTCCGTAGTCAACTGGTTCTACTCTGTCCGATCATTGCATCGTTGATAACCCCTACCTATATCTGCACTACAAAAAAGGTACAGAAGTGCAGCATGAGTACAAAACAAGGTATTTAGTAGACATTATCGGTCGATTGGGTTAAAAAATGCATGTATTAAAGCGAGGAAGTAAAACAAGTCGATAATAGTATAGAAAAAGTAAGGAAGCAGTAAAACTAACAATAAGCAGAAGCATAAGATATCGGATGTGCTAGTATAGGACTATAGGATCTAACATGATAGATATAGATTACAGAGTCTAAAATCCAAAACCCTGTAATAAAGTAAGGGAACATACCTATGCTCTAGCTCAGCCAACCGCACTAAAACATGATACCGTGTATGCAAGAACCACGAATAAGGATCGAATAGAAGGATACCACTAAACGCAAAATAAAAGTAATCACAAGAACCTACCGACGTCCCATACCACTGGTAAGTACAAATAGCATAGCATAACTTACCTGGTGCTCCATCCCGCCGGTAGGTATAAAAAGTACAGCAAAACCCACCGTGACTCCCCCCTTAAGCACGGTGAGCATACACCATACCTAAAGAAATACATAATGGTGCAAGAAAGTAAAGTAGAACCGTATCAACCTAGGGCACACACCCCCTGTTAGTGCTAGACACACACACACCCCCTGTCAGTGTCAACAATATCATTAGACACACACCCCTGTCAGTGTCAACAACATCATCGGACACACACCCCCTGTCAGTGTCAATAACATCACCAGACACACACCCCTGTCAGTGTCAACGTCAAAACAAAGGCCCAACCATTTAGTTCCAGTCTAAGTCTAAACAATAACCATAAGAGTATCAATATAGTAGCAGCAATAAAATAAATAACAACGAAAATGGGAAATCAATGAAGTCTAGGATCGGCCAAAGGCCACCAGCTAAGAAATCATCTCACCTCACTATTCGTGTAACAAGTAAAATAAATCCCAAGGTTAGTGGCCTCCACACAGTGGGATAAGACCCGAACATGCAACCTTCACCCTCTAAGCCCTCTCATGGGCCCCTAGAATCCACTAATGAATAACAATAGAGAAATAAGGATCAACCTAAATAACCCATCCTACACTGCTAGACATATCACAAATATAATAATATTAACCCATCCTGAAATATACAAAATAAGCCTAGCCTACCTGGAAATCGACAAAAATATAAGAAGTGTGCACACGGTGGACCTAAAGTTCCAACATGGTTGTTATCCCCTGAAACTATACAAATTACAAGTCCCAAGGTCAAAATAGGAATAAAAGACCCATATTGTACTAGCAATAGGGTCAGGAAGTGGGGCCTACAGCTCGAAAATACAACTAAACCACTAGTGCATAGCCCTCAGCTCGGGGGACTCATGGTCTTAAAATGAGCTCAAGGAAAGACTTAGAATGTAAGGATAGTGAGCTAAAGTGAAAGAGTAAAGCCCTATATAGAGGGAAGAGGCCTCTAGGGTGGTCCTCGCTGAGGTGACCTTATAGGCTAAAGCGAGAACAAAGGGCGCAAGCAATCTTTAGAAGTCTAGACTAAGAAGGACTTGTGAGATTCACCGAGTTGACTTTGCCACGGCGACCTCGGGGAGAGGGCATAACCTTTCCAAGGCAACTTCATCAAATCAGCTTCGTCAAGGTAACTTGCTAAGACAACCTTGTCAAGGCGACCTCAGGGCGCTGGAGTGACTTTGTCAAGGAGAACTCGTCAAGGTGACCTCATTGAAATGACCTTGTCAAGGCGACCTTGGGGTACTGGCATAATCTCGCCAAGGAGACCTCGCCAAGGTGACCTCGCCAAGACGACCTCATTAAGGTAACCTTGGGGCATTGGCGTGACTTCTCCAAGATGGCCTCACCATGATGACCTCGCCGAGACAACCTCGTCAAGGCAACCTAGGGGTGCTGGCATGACTTTTCTAAGACGGCCTCGCTAAGGTGAACTTACCAAGACGACCTCGTCAAGATGACCTCGGGGCACTGAGGCAGTCTACGATTTGCAGCATCCAAGGGGAAAACTTTGAGTGTCTCAAATGAGCATCATGATCCCCCAATTCTAACAAACCCAGAATGCATTTTGGGTGGAGAAACATATCATAAAGCAATAACTAACTAGAATTCAGGAATTGCACATAATCCAACTTGGATGTAAGGACAAAACACCTATAAACCAATTTGGGAAAAAGGATGCTAGAACTCATGAATTGAACCAAAAAACATCTATAAAACATTTATAGAACATTTGCATACTGGATCTTATGAACTAAACCATAACCAACTAGAAAATAATGATTACCCAATTATAGGCTAGAACTCATGAATTGAACCATAGCCAATTGAAAATTAAAGATAAAATAGTTGCAAGATGGAACTCATACATTGATCTATAACTAACTGGAAATTACAGATAAAACAACTATACTCAAACAAGTCTGAATAAAGAATGATAGATATACTCAGCCAAGTCCTCAATAATAGGGAAAAACTACTATTTTTATGGAAAAAGAAAAGGAAAACTTACCAATAAAAGAAAAGACAATGGTGAGCTTGGGGATGGACTTCCTTTCAATTTGATTCAGTTTAGGGACTCAACAGTAGGTTGGATCGAGAGAGCAGAAAAATGAAGATGGGGAAAAGATCTAAAAGTTTTAAGGACACTGTTTATACATATAAATATTATCGGGTCCATGTTTATGGTATCGATGGGCCAGGCCCAAGAAGGAAAATTAAGTTGGGCCAAATTTTTCCATAAAATAGCCTAACAACTTT
>JBDJHY010232532.1:0-20557 GCA_039654485.1 Withania somnifera
TCAAGAAAGGCATTGGAAAGTGAAGAGAGTCATTTAAACCTTGTATCCGTGTTGCTTCATACTTCGATCACACTTTTTCCTTAACTTTCAAGGATAAAAGTTTCTTTAGTAATGGTTATTTTAATGCCTCTTGGGGTCATTTCCATGATTTTGGTGATTTCTTTATGTTTATAGTTTAAATTCTTTAATCATTATGACTTTAGGACATACTTAGCTTATACGATCTTTGATCACTTTCTCGTCAGTTCCTTTGAGTCTACAACATCAATTACATGAAGATTACATATATGGACCGATGAAATCAGATACTATTTCAATCCCGTCTACTATTAGAATGATTCTAAAAAAGGTTCTAGAAAGGTACCAATGGTCGATAAATCGGCCAGGTCTAATAAACCTACAAAAATGATTGATTTATCAGCCAGTTGGTTTGTTTTATAGATAAAGCTTCATCTCAAAGATTTTGGACCATAGCTTCACTTTTTCTCCATAGTTCTTGATTTTTGGAGCTTAATTAAGCTAATTTGAAGGCCCTTCTTTGGTTTTTAATCCATGGAAACTTATTATGATGGTTCTAAGATCATTTCTACCGAGTAATTTCTTGTTTTCCCTTTAGTTGTAAAATTTTATATAATATATAAACTTTACGGGCATATTTATTAATTTCCTACCATTAGTTTAAGATCGATTTTTACTATATGATGTATGAGCAATGCTCTACGTGTTGGTATAGTATTTTATTTTTCCAAGCTTTTAGGGTTTGCAGACCATTTTTATCCTGGATTTCTACCCTTCTATCTATATGTCAATATGAGTCTTGTTTTACTCGTCTTGATAGATGGATTATACTTTTCTAGCCTTGCATGACTTCAAGCTTTATACATGATTTGATGGATATTCGGGTACTTCTCGATGTTATTGCTGAAATCTAGGTAGGCTACGGTCTACTTTCTTCAGATTGAGTATTAGTGTGGTCTACGTATGGTAAAGTTCAATCTCGAGGCTGATATTACTAATTAGAGCCCCGTTATGTCTATTCTTTCAGCCTAAGGCCTACTTAGCTTCCTTGTAACTTAGTTACTTAACCTGGGGCTATGTTTCCCTACCCGTATGTCCGATGCCGGCTTTGGAACATAGTATTGTTTGGGAGGAGTATAACCTTTTTTGCATGTTATTTATACACTGACTCTGGAACATAGATTGGTTACGGATGGGGGTTATACTAGTTGTTAGAGCTTAGAAGCTATCCCCTGGTTTAGGCTTGTGGCTTTAAAGCCTATCTAGGTAGGCTTATTATTCTGTATTCTACCTGAGGTATTACGTATAATTAGTATGTGTGTGGTCACTTGTCTATAGATAGTTGGATATGGCTTTGTTGGATAGTTCGCAGTCCTATGTGATGATATTATACCCAAGCCCGGTGCGATCCTAGAAGTGAGTTATATTGGCTTGAGTTATGATAGTTCCATGTTTTCTGCTGTATGGATATGTACTTACCCCTTAATGGGCAACCCTTGGGCAGTTGTGGAATCTTTGGTGCAATAACTTATGGTACGAGACCGTAGTTGGGCTCGGAGACAGTGTTCCTTGTGACTAGGGCTTGATAGACATTCTTTGGATTCCAGTTAGCAGCCTTAGTCTATTTTAGTCTATTGGTTGATTCTATGTTATGACCAGGTGGTAATAATTTTAATAGGTAACTTGATTTGGACAGAATAATAACTGAAAGTGGATTTCTTATACGTTATATGTATCCATGACTACAGTAGCAGTATGGAGCTATTTTCTCACAATACCTAATCTATTTTCTCACTAGCACTCTAATTTCTGGGTATTGCCTACATAGTAGTAGTTAGATTTTACTGCCGTTATGATTTACGTATTTGGCTAGACTTGAGTTGCACTGGGATATGATAGACGGACTTAGCCTAAGTTTTGGCATTTTGGCCCTAATGTCTATGCCACTAGTTGGTTTTTACGAGGATTTGGTAGATGTGATTAGATCCCTCCATGCACCCTCTGACCTGGGTTGCTACGCATGGGGTAAATTGTGTGCCTAGGGGAGGGGTATACTAGTGTAGGAGGGGTAAGTTTATGGGGAAGCTTCTGTGGGTCCCTCCATTATGAGATTATGAACTGGGGAGGGTTCGTGCGAACACTATTTACTTTTCTAGAACCCCTTTGCATTGCATCTCTACACGTTTATTTGTAGTCTTCAGAACTTACTGGAGGAGTACCTGTTGGGTTAATTGGTTGGCTGGTTGTACCTATCGGTAGTATGGGATACCGGCTGGGTTTGGTTCCCTGTAGGCTTGTTTATTCCTTTCTTTCTCTTGTAAAGACCATTCCTACACTATCTATGTTTGTTTTTAGCTTCCCTTGGTATTGGTTTGTATGCTCTTATTGGTCTCCCTAGTGCTAGTTACGTTAAAGCTCTAGGTACTGTCGCGTTTGGTCGTGATTTGTTGGTGGCCTAGGTCTTGTGTGTTATACATTGATAGTTGTCTTTCCTTCATACTTGTTAGATGATGCTGCACATACTGATACAGGATCCTTCACCGCACTTACTAGATATTACTCTAGTAAGCCCTTTCTGTTGTCCATTACGTGTTATCTCCCCATTTGCTTATGATTTCTCTTTACCTTTGTTATGTTCACGTTTCCTTGGTCGTCCTATAATTACTACCTGGTACCCATTGTTTTTTGTACTATTTCTACACTTCTACATCTATTTGTAATGCTGGTCCTAGCATGAGTCATCAATGCTAGTTTTGTATTATTTGAGAAGATATAGAGAGCAGTTGGTGTCCATGTTGTCTAGTCTTCCTTCTATCTACACAGTTATTCTAGTTGGATTTTGGATAGCTATTTTGTAGTCTTTACCCCATTATGGGTTGTATTTTTTACTATTCTATATATAGATGCTCGACAACCATGATAATAAGTTCTGGGGGATTTACCTTCTGTTATGTATTCTATTTCTTCTCCCTCTTTTTCTTCTTTTCTTCTATACTCTCTTATCTTTTGGCACTTGGTACTGACCTATGCCTAATGCTATGGGTTGGGAATAGGCTTGATTATAGGTGGAATGTAGACGACGTCATAACTCGATTTTCAATTTGTGAAAGAAGGACTACGTGTGAGGAGAAAGATTGAAGTAAAGTGGAAAAATGGTTCCATGGGCCAAATAATGGGTTTTCAAAATCCATGCGGTCCATAGAACCCTTCGTGAAGTTAAGGCATTAAATAAGAAAATGATGTAAGGAGTTATGATTGAGTTCGCAGACCGTCGAATTAGTTCAAAATCCATGGACTTCACTATCATTATTTCCCCATAAAATTACTCTTCAGGACTTATGTTATATGACTGACCGAATTATTTGTGGCTAAGTTCATGTTCCTTTAAGTCTACATGGACTTAATGAGGCTAAATCATGAAGCATAGGATTCACAAACAGAATGGCAGCCCGTCAACCCAATCCACAGACAATTATTTGGGTCGTCGATATCCTACAGGTAATCACCATGAAACCTACCATAAAAGGGTTCGATGGTTTGTAAAAAAGACCGTAAAACCGTGTTTTTTTCTTTGAATATAATGTCTTAATGTTAATTAAACTAACAACCCGACCTTTTTCCCATCTTCTCTCTTACCCGATTCGATTATATGGGTTAATAACTAATTCAAGTAAATGCACTCCAATTTGACTCATAATTAAATATTCCCTCCATTACTCCCTCATCCAATGGTAACACCCTCAATTCAGTACCGACGATCAACCTTCATACCCCTAATTCCATAACCATTCACCACCACTTAATACTCATTCAACCTCTATTCTCCCCATCCTCCATATTCACTATTTTATCCATAATGAGAAGATCACTACTGCCACGCTTCACATTCAAATTACTCATCCTTACTTTGTTTTCATTTGGTAGTTTGTCACTATGAATATTCACCATTATTTTTATTGAATTTTTGTCATATTTTTCTTAAAATTTTCCTTGAATTTTAAGAATGATTTAAAAATTATGTGGAATTAGATAAGGATACTGCTATGTAGCTTGGACTTGATTGCAAAAATGTGCCCTAGCACTTAGGGTTCCCTGTAAGTAGTAATATTAACATTGGTGTACACTGATTTGCATTTTAATTAGTGCTAGAATTATCTAGGGTTGTCAAACTAGACGAATTTGACATGATATTAAACTTTACTTGTGGGTCTGTGATAGTACTATACTGTGTTATTATTGGTCAGGGTAGTTTTTACACTCTCAGGTTGCGTACGTTATGAACTCATTGCACTATGAGTATATTCTACCCTCTAGCCTCCCAACATAATGATACTGATCTGCGTGAAGTTCGAGTATTCTTAATGCTATGTGATATATTTCCTGAGGATTTTGCAATTTTTTTGCATTATTCGTGATCCTATTGTTGTGTTCTGTGTGATTTATGTCAAATTTTGATCGTTCCACTTGATGTTGAGACCTACAACCTTTAAGGATAGTAATCCTAAGCATCGAGTGAATAAATCAAGTTTTTCAATTTGAAAAGACGAACAATTTGCACAACTCATAAATCACCGTTGCTTTCACAGTGCGTGAAGCCTATTACGAGCTATGAAACCAACCATCATTTTTAGCCCTCGAAATTCATACACTAGAAAGGAATCATGACCAACTTGATGGACGATAATTTGAATCGAAATTTCGTCATGTGATCTATATATTCCCTAAACAGAAGCCTAAAAAGTTTTAGACAAGTTTCATGGAAGTATTGACGTTTCTTGGAACCATTCTATGATAAAAAAAACTAATATATTTTACTAGTTCAGTTTTACGACCCATTCTGTGGTTCTAGGTTCCATTTCATGGTCATTGGAATTCAAAAGTTTGTATTTCTTTTCTATTTTGAATTTTTGTGTTTTATTATTATGTACATATGAACTAACCTTTGCTCTACAGGCACAATTCCACCTAAATTTCAGGAAAATTATGGAGGCTCAAATGCCTCAACCGGAAAGATTCAGCGGCTACCCGAGCATGGATTGAGAGATGAACCTACCAACTTCAAGGAGAGTGGGTCCAAGGAGAGATTATATATAGAGATATAGAATCACTATCCTCGAGACACAAGGAAAATATTAGAGATCTTTCTTTTCCACAGACATCCCCTTTCAAGTCTGAAGAGAGAAGGGCTTCTTTAGGCTCTGCTTGGGCTACTGATGATGGTTTGGATGAGGGTTCTGATCATGGCATAGATGATTAGTTTGGATTCGGTGAGATTCAGGTATCCAAGGATAATGCTTCACGGATTAAGTAGTAGAGTTCATCTCAACCTCTAGATACAATTGAGGAGCATATGCCTGATGAGGTTTATAGAACGGATCATCATTAGAATGAGGCACAAAGGTAGGAGGTGTAAGGAATGAGAGAGAGATATGATGCATTATTAGCTCTTATTCAAAGGAGAAATATCACTAAAAGTATATTCAAGGAGGTACAGATCTGGTTTGAGGATCCTATAGAGATGCCTCACATACAAACTCTTTTTGACAATTACCAGTTTGATTAAATGAGCTAATATATAGGTAAATATTAGTGCAATTTAAGATAGAGAGTTCTATGCATCATACACAACTACCTTGCATAATTTTGCATCCAAAAAAAAAAATCACTAACCTCTATTGATCCGTTAGATAAAGTTTGAGTTAGGGCCTGCGATATCGATATTTCTAATTGCACCACAGAGAACACTAACTATACGGCCTCAAGACCCACTCTAGTGTATGAATACTAATCGAAGATGGTTACAACAATAAGAATGGGAATAGTGTAGTGGAAAGATATAGACAATTTACGTGGTTGGCTTCCATATTGACTAACAGGGAGCAAACCTAGTTAAACAATGTTTGGACACCTATCATTAAGGCATCTCTGAGTTTTTCTATTATGTTTTGGTGGGTAGTGGTAAGGATTCTCTTCATTTAGATAGTTGTGGACCACAAATCACCCTAGAAAGGGAAGTGTTAGTGGCTAGCCTTATGTTGAGGTATCCCATGAAAGTTCCTTAATACATTACAGAAGGAGTTTTGAGAGAGAGCACTACAAAACATCATTTTGATTCCATTTCCCTACCTAGTGTACTCCCTGTGCCTATCACTGATGTATTTATGTATAATTTCATAGACCATCTCATTGAGGAAACTGTCATCATGGATATTGGATTGATGAAGGATGAGGCTAACCTAATTTCCAAGGTTTGGGCTACAATTTTTGGCTTCTCGAGAAGATCTAGGATAATAATTTATTTGACGGGGTGAACAGTTTGTTGCATTGATTAGGAAGGAGACATGAGCATAAGTACGAACAAAGAATTTGGATACTTTAGCTGGTATTGGTACAACTCCGACAACAGCTTACACAACAACCAAGATTTTTTGT
The DNA here is from genome assembly GCA_039654485.1 of Withania somnifera. Classification (NCBI taxonomy): domain Eukaryota; kingdom Viridiplantae; phylum Streptophyta; class Magnoliopsida; order Solanales; family Solanaceae; genus Withania; species Withania somnifera. The sequence goes on from JBDJHY010232532.1 coordinate 6,451, forward strand.
AATAGCTCTTTTAGAACATCCACAACATCTACAATAACTTATTTAGCACATCCTACAACATCTATTTCACCTCCTATAACATATACTACTACTTTCTCCCCAGCCTATGATTACTATTTCTATACCACCATCTGGGTATCGATCCTAACCATTACACCTAATGCTATCTTCTTATACATAAGGCATACTGATTGGGTAGAGAAATAGGTTATGCTTCTAGCTTAGCAGCTGAGGTCGTATATGGAGAAGATTGTTTCAAAAAGGATTAAAGAGGTTGTTACCCCACTAGTCGAGGGTTTCCATTTATTGCATGGCCAACTCGATATTTTATAGGAGTGTTTGCATGTAGTTTCTAGAGAAATGCATATTACTGGCCGGACACAGCTCCCAGTTGATTTTACTAAGGCCCGAACTCACATTTATGCCCTCCAGTCTTATACTATATTGATATTTGAGGAGGTTACAACTATAACACAAGTGGAACTAGTAGTGGAGGATGAGACTAAGGATTTGTACACCTTATTAGTTCCTTCACAAGATGAAGAGAGCTTAGGAGGAAAATGACGACATGGAAGATGAATTGTTAATGAGTAAGAGGGACCGGATGGAGTTTGAGCAAGCTTTAAGGGATTCACTAATGAGTAAGGATATAAGTTTGGCATCTACTATAGCCCCAACTTGATGGTTCAAATGACGCAGGCATGGATAGGAATTTACTTGATGAACCTAGCCATTAACCATAGACTTTGCTTGAATTAAGTTTCTTGAGCCCAGTCTCCCAACATGGGCATATTAGCATGGCATGGAATATGCCGGTAGGGATTGGATAAGGAATAAAATCAATGTGGATTAAGGCATGACAAGGGTTAGACAAGAAAATGCAAGGAAAATTTAATGTGGTATGATATTTGTCAAGTGAAGTTTGTAGGCTATGTGCTGGGCAGGGAAAATGGCTATGGAAGGGCACCAATTAATATTTGTGCAAGGAAGAACTTGTATTAAACGCAGGCATACATGCAAGAAAAATTTGGGTGCTAAAATGGGCATTTTGACGCCAGGCGAATGCTGCACATTCATGCATATTGCACATAATTAAAAGTAGGTAGTTACAAATATATCTAGTTGTCTTTGTCAATATTTGGATCGGATAAACTTGAGTTTGAAATTTTTAATTTGAATTTAAAACATTTATACAATTGGGGTTGTCAATTATTATAGGATTTATGCCATATGTTAGCCAGGTAGCCGACTGCGGCGGTCTATTTAAAGGTAATGGTCGGTTTTCAAAGGCATGGAGTGTTATTGGCCTATTTGGCTAAATTTTTATAGGCTATTTGTGTGTTTCTTTGTGGCACTGGTTAAATACAAAGTTGTGAAAGAGTTTCCTGTAATTTGTGTTGACATTATTTTATTTTTGTAGCCTAGGTAAAATAAGTATTAAGACAAAAAAAGGGCTGAAGCCATATGTTCTTGGCATCCATATGGTGTCGAACCAAACTGGGTTGACCCCATATCAACTGGTACATAGCTTTATGTCGCAATGCTTAGAAAGATGAACTATTCAAAAAATTGCAAGGTCGGAATCCATGGTTAGCCTTGACTGAAGATCATGAAGATCGGGTTGATGTGTTAACATAGATCCATGTCATCAACACTGAATCAAAAACTTTTGTAGTGTTATTGATGGCCAATAGATTTCCTACATGACTTTCATCTAACCATAGGTGCACAAACTGAGGTCCTACCTCAAGGAAAATGAGGATCCTAAGGCAGAGGGGATGGTCCTTCATTAGGCTATTACAGATCTTCCCCGCGGTGGCAAATATTCATAAATTTAGATCCCATAATTGAAGTACTTTGATTGTCTTCTTGGTGCTAAGGAACTTGAAATTTTTTTACGTGACTTGGATCATTATATGTCTACTCATGATTGTGACACTGGCAAAGTAACTATGACAGTCCGATACTTAAGGAATGACGCAGTGTTGTGGTGAAGGACCAAAAAATGCAGATGATGAACATACTGGAAGGCCCAAATGTAATGCATGGGGAAAACTAAGGGATGTACTTTGTGAGAAATTTCTTCTGAGAAATTCTTCTTCGGTTTCTAAGAGTAGATTGAAGTGGTTATAACAAGTTGGTTCCATTAGGAACTATGATGGAATTTTCATCTTTGATGTTGGACATTCAAAACTTGTCTAATAAAGATAAGTTTTACAACCACATTTCTAGAATTCAAGTCTAGGCATAAAACTAACCGCCACAATACAAAGTGCAAGATTTACCTAGTACAATTGCTGTGGAAAATGCCTTGACTAATTTTCATTCAACTAGTGTTTTCCTAATCCTAATAAGTCTTCTAAGAATAAGAAAAAGGAGAAGGGAAAAGATTAGAATAAATTTAATCGCATGAAGGAAGGAAATGAAAAATATAAATAAAATCTAGATATTTCTACGTCAAGTTAAAGAAAATAGAATAGTGGAAAGGATTGCTCGCCACAAACTAGGGCATTAGGTGAGGAACTGTCCTAAACGAGGTAAAATTAGATTTCTTCTTGCTGAGGAGGAGAATCATTTTAAATGACAGGAAATTGCTGCATATATCAAACCACTACATTTTAAAAACACACTAACTAGTGTAGATATGGTGGATACGGAAGAAGATGATGCTGTTGGACAAGTTTTCTATAGAAATACTATTGACTTGAAAAATAATCTATTGGATGAATTTTGTAATTTTATGTACATCACAATGAATATTGGGGATATAACTATGGTCACCATGGTTGATACTAGTGTGACTTGTACTTTTATTACCTAAAAAACATAAAGGAATATGGTGTAAAGGTGACTAACTGGGTGACAAGAATTAAGGTTATCTATTCTTCAGCATAGCCAGGCTATAGAATGGTATTGGATATCACACTAACCAATATTACTAGACTAACGCATAACTTGGTTGTGATTCTTCTTGATAATTTGAATCTCCTGCTTGTGATTGACTTTATGAGGAAATTCAAGGTTTCACCAATTCCTCACTTGGATAGTTTGATCTTTATGGTGGATAAATACCTTGGTTTTGGTAAAGGTATTTATCTATTCCAAAAGGGAAATAAGAACACTGGAATTGTTATCGTGCTAATAGCCACTACTTTTGAGAAAAGCATGAACAAGGATAAAACTGCATACCTTGCTGCGATTGTTAAAGTAAAAACCTGATATGCAGATTGAGGTTCCGGAATGTGTTGCTAAGTTTCTGAATAGATTCAAGGATGTGATTTTTGACACCCAATTTTTACCCTCTCCTATTATATTAATTATTGAGCTTTTAATTCTTAAAATACTTTAAGTAATTAATTTGTGAAATTAAAGAACTATATTTTCCAAAAATAACCACAAATGTTGTATTTACAAAATAAATACATATATCTACATATATGATGTATGTGCGGATGTATATTATTTAAAAGAAATAATCTAATGGTGTTTTATTCTGGATTATGAAGAAGTTTATTAAATTGGCTATTTCTACAAAACCAATTGAAATCAGATCAAAATGACCTTTATTAAAATAATTTTTTTTTTGCAAAGATAATTTTGTCAATTGTTTAGATTAAAATAATGATTAATTAATTTAAGTCGAATCATCTTAATCAACCTTTATTTTAGTTAAATGTGGCTATTTTTTAAAGTATATTCTTTTGACCAATTTTAGTCCAAAATATATACTGTATACATTTCTTTCTTACATACACTGAAAGAGAAAAATTAGCCTCACACGCCTTTCACCTCTCTCATCCTTCTCTCCCTTAGAATAGAACCTGGAAGCCATTTGAACTCCCACTAAACCATCCAACTCCATGTAGCAGCAACTAAATCCTATCCTAAAGTTTGTCCAAATTCATCAATAATGAGCCTAATGTTGACAAGCACTATTAACTTCCCTGTTTATGTATGATTTTTATGAGGTGTTAGAATTCTCAAAGGGTTTTAAAATGATTATGTGTCCCTTTTCAGTGATAATATTTTCTCCCTTATTCATTTGAATTTCGAATTCTCATCACTTTTCCTTTTTTTCGTGAACTAATTTTTTCTATAAATAACCTTTACCTTTTCTTTGTGAAGGCAGTAGTAGAGAAGAAGATTAGTCTACCTGATAGAGCTAATAGAGCAGAATGGAAGAGCTAATAGTAATAGAGCTGAGAGCAGCAACAACTAATAATGTAGAAAGTAGGATGGATTTTAGAGCGCTCATTTGAAATGACAACAAGAAATGGATTTTTAGGTTTAGATTTTGAGTTTCTTTAGTTTCAAGCATTTTTATAATTAGAAGATGTAAAATTCAAGTTCCTTTACTACTCCTAAGACATTTCCCTGAAGGAGATTTCCTTGTGTCTATTGGGGAATAGAAGGTTGGAGAGGTGTTATTTTGTCTAATAGCTCTAAAAGACAATGGTAACGTTCCTCAATTAGTTGTCCCAATTTTCTACACATAAAAAGGTAAAAAACATTTTTTTTAATTAATTCTCGATCTATATCTTGATGATTATAAATTTTATTTATTTCAGCAGTGATTTGAATGAGCTATTAAGGTTGTTTAGATTAAAATAATGTATTTATTTGAGTGTTTTGTGGCCTGAGTTCACTTGTTAATTGGTTTGGATGTTATGTGTTCATAGTTGTGTTTAGCTATAAGAAATAATTCCTAAGAATATATGTTTATCTTAGAGAAGACAATTTATTGGATACATGTGCAATATAATGAGAGATAGGGAAATTAGCTGCCTTGCCAAGTCAAGATTATAGCTTATAATATATGTAATTTACGGTCTGACTTATTTATGTTGGCACGATCTATGATAAACTTGAGTTTTTATTATGAGTAAGAAGAGAAGGTTCCAATTAATCTTTTTTTCACTTTGTATTGAAATTGTTGATGATAAGTGTTAGGTTAATTAGATCATTTTGAATGCCTATTATGTATTTATCTTCCTTGACTCTGTGTTATTTTTATCTATATATAGAATGCTCATATCTAAAGTCCACTCTTTGAGGTTTCTTAGTGAATTGATAAATCTGCCTAACATGTCTCATGAGGTGTGAACTTATGGCCTTTAGGGTCTTTTATTTTTTTACATAAAAACTAGATAGGGATATGTTTAGAAGTCTGATTTAGAGGTATCTTAGGGCTTAAGAACTGATCTATTTAACTGTCTTGATTGGCTAAGTTCTATTTGAAATGGTCTCTATAGATGACTTTATTCAATTAGTCTATTTTGATCAACTAAAAGGGTGTAGTACATAAAGGTTTGAGTTCAAATAGCATGTAAACCTAAGGCTTATTATTCTTTGTAGGAAAGGTGTGTTGTTTAAATATGTTATGCAGATAATCATAAAGTGGTCTAGGGTTTACTGATAGCAGCATAATGATGCCACCTTTGCATGATATTTTATGCACCTAATGTGAAAAATGAATTCAATTTGTGTTAACTGTGTTGGCTTATTTGAGTTTTTCTTGTAAAATTTTAGTAAAGTTTGATGCATGATTGTCGCTATTTCTTATTATCAAACCAGATCATAACTTGAGCTGACTGCTTTGTGCGTACTTGGTCCTATTTATTATCATTTCCAACCAAACATCTTCGCTCACTTTTGTCTTGATTAAAATCTTTAATTATAGTTTATGTGAATAAATTAGATGATTTAAGATTATCATATTTTTATTCAAAGTATAATATGTTTTGTTCCTATAAAAATTACGAACATCCTTCCTTATAGACTTCCTTCTGTCTACTCTACTGTCTAGTTGTGTTTTTTTTTTTTTGCTAAATTATGTACGCTTATAGTAATGTTTGACTAAATAACATGACATATTTTACCAGGTAATGTGTTATTTTAAAAGTAACTTAAGAGTAAGACCTAAATATTTTTAACAGTTTTGTTATTTCCATTTATTCATATCAAGATGTAATCTATTTCTTTCTAAGGATGTAAAAATGAGTTTGGAAATGACTATTTGTCTGCACCTTAGCAAGGGTTGGGGAATTTGTAACCTGGTCTCTTCTTAAGTGTTGTTAGTGTGTGCTATTGCATCATGTTCACTTAGCAATTAACCGAGCCAATCTAGGAGCATGTACCTTGAGAAAAACATTATAACATAATGTTTTATTGATGGCTAAGTAATTCACTTAGTCCACTCATTCTTCTTGGATTGTAATGGATGTATGAGTCAAGATGTTTATTATTTGTGTCTGCATGAGTAAGTTTAATCTCCCTGTGCAGTTTCTAGTTAAATAAATATGTTTGATCCTTATAAAGACTTAGGATGACCAGTCTGACACCCTTATAATATCTAAATTTCCAAAAGCCTGGGATCATGCTTTCCTTGAAAGATTTAGTTCTTCCAAAATATTGATTGAAAATTTTCAAGATTATTATTAGAACCGAAGTATCTGTTGTGCATAATTTTTCTACTTAAGAGTTAAAAAAGAAGGCTATATTTGAGGTTATAATTGACAGTTTTAAGGCTTATAAACTGTGAGGTAAGCTGAAATGCTCTTCTATGCATTAGTCTATAATGATTTTCTGCATAGGCTGGTCAGTACACTTTATGATTTATTTTTTCAATTGTGTGTATGTTGCCTTTATCGTTAAAAGATCCTTGATTTAGGTATCTATGGGTTAGTCTTGGGTGGTCTGATTGTGATTTTTAGACCAACAAGATATGCTAATGTCACTTAGTTGGATCATTCAACTTACCTTGTTTGATGATTTAAAGACTGTGAAATGGTTGTGTTTAATATGAAGTATTTTGTTATGTATATTGCATAAGTCATATATTTGAGAACTGGTCCTAACCTTGATCAATTGAATTTAGGGGATAACCCTATTGTAGTTTGACCTAAGAGTCTACTATCTTGCACCTATTCCTCATGGTTTCTTATTCATTGATATGCACTTGTACATAATGCTTCATAAAAAATATTGTATTTTCTACATGACTACATCATGAACATGATTTGTAATGTCAAAGGAAGCTTTCTAGGGTCTGTTTCTATTTTAGTTCAATAAATCAAGCCTTCATCTTGATTTGAGTTTCTCGATAGGCTAGTTGATTAAAAAGAAGACTTAGAGATGCATGACTTCAAAAGAATGTTAAAACTGAAGTCTTTTTCTAGTTCTGTCCTTATAAACTTGCACCTATGTTTATCGGATATCTTTATGTTAACGTTATATTTTTTTAGTGCAAGTTGCATGATTGAATCCCTAAATACTCTTCTTAATTCTGGTTTATATGATCTGTTATGCTAGCCTAATTTCCTAAAATCTTTTCATTTTATGAGATTAATGAGATTAGTGATGTATTAAAGTGACTCTTTAAGTTACATGCCTTCCCTATACTGTTTTAAAGTGGTGTTCACTAAAATTCTATGAGATTTGAGGTTATGTTGTGGTCTGGCAGTCTAACGACATCTTACTAAATTTATTGTATATTGGATACTATTCTATGATACTTCTTGTTTAGATTAGTGCATAATAGAATACAATGATCAAAAGGCTGGTGGTTTAGTGTGTTTGATTTTTTTCATAATAGCTTTAGGTTGTGCACCCATGTGTGTTTCATCGATGGATTGAGTATGCTTTAACCTATTTTATAAACTCTCTAATTCCTGTAAGTGATTGTTAATGATGAGAATATGTCCTAAGTGCTCTTGAATTATATACTTGAAGTTGAATAAGTGTGGACATGATCATGTTTGGATTGTCAGGATGTAGGAGTCTATCTGTGAAATTATAAAATTTATGTTTGATCTATTATTTATTAACTTTGAGGTATTAGAATAAACTAACCATGGTAGCATTACCTTGACCTCTTCTTCTTATCTTCCAATGACAATTCTTAAATGTTAGATATACATGTGCGATGTTAGAAATCTTGAAGGTGATCTATTATGCTAAGTATCTCTTTTTCTAATAAATATTTTGATAAAGTTCATATAGGCCAGATTATGTTTCTTGTATAATCCCTTTTCTGAAATTACCTTCTAGTTAATAAGAATATTGGCTAGTCATCCACGATATGATCAAGATATGTTTGAGAAGATAAATATCAGTTGAATATATCTTTGAAGTGTGTTAGCTTTTGATCAGTTTTTTATAACATAGAGATTTATGCTTCCTCCCAAATGCATTACACTATTATGCTATATGATTATGACTAAGTGTTATGACAGTAATATTCTCTCTAAAGATATAGTGATCAGTTATGTGTTTCCCTCCATCTATTGTTCTTTATAAAATGTGATTGATTATGAAACATATGTATTAAACTAGAACATGTGAGTATTGGGTATGAATTTAAGGTTGACTGATTATCCATTGTATGTGTCAAAATGATTTCTATTTGGATGATAGTTCGTTTAGCACCTTATAGCCTTGTTGTCTTGAACTTGGTTTGGTGTTAAGTTTCCTTGCCTGGACTTTGTATTTCACAATATGTTGAGTGCATGTGGGTTGTAGAAAGGTCTATTTAACACTACAAAGACAAGTATTTATAGCATGACATTGTTATGATATATTATCTTTGGACAATAAAGCAGTCATATTAGGTATATTGCTAATAGTAGCTTAATAAGACTAGCCTTAGAAAATCTATATCAATGTTGCATTGGTTATATGTCAGTTATATCTTCGATTGATGATAAATAATGAAGTATATCATTTAATACATTTTCCTGGTTAAGCCATATGAAATATGATCGCATGAGCTTGATGTGCATTACCATGTTACTAGTTTTATCTTTTCCTTTATTTGTATAATGTAACATGGTCTATTTAATTTTGTTCCATATATATAAAAGTTTGAGTTTGGGAATAAATATTAATTTATTCTCATCACCTTGAAATGGAAAGGCCCAAACTAAGTCTGACCTTAGCCAAATATAAAATTGATTGAAGACAGGAAACTATTAGAAGAGTAAAGAGGACCACATGGGCCTAAGGCCGAAATTCATATAGAGGACCACGTGGGCCTAAGGCTGGAATTCAGGTTCATTCCTTAACCCTCTTCTTTTCATTATTTGTATGAGTATTATTTATTTCATTGAATTTTTCATGGCATATTTCGTCCACTTTGCCTTATTTTTATTTTTCCTTCATTAGGCAACATCACGCCTTATTCTATCATCCACTCTAGAAGTAAACCTTTTTTCGAATTGTATGACAAGACTATTGGTATGCACTGTGGAGAATAATTTTTGGAAAATCCAACTTGGATAGTCTGTCTAGGTAATTGGTCAATTCCAAAAACCCACTCTTAGACACATAGGATAGAGCTGAGCCAAAACCCAAATTTAGGCACTGTCCTAGGATAACCTAGCACCGTGGACAGTACAATCCCACTAATATACCTACCTTAGTCTAGTTGACTTTTAAGTCAATGTCAAACTCAAATATTAATATGATTTGAAAGATACCCTGCTAATTGAACTGGTTTGTTATATGCTATCTAATATGCCTTCTTCGTGACTGTCTGGATTATGTTTTTAAATACACATGTTTTGATTAAGACTTTGTAGGTCCATTATCCCATTTTCAAGTATTAGAGCATCACTAGGCTATAAACTCCATTATACAAGATTCTTGAAAATACTTTCTCGAGAGCCCACTTGCAAAATTCATTATCCCAAAGTTTTTCAAAAAAGCTATCAGGTTTTCATTTGATTCATATTGATCAATATTTTCCTAAAAATTGCATTGTTCCCATTATCACTCTTTGTTATGACCAAACAAGTGTCCGTTCAAATATTAATATAGTCCTAGAATTTATTTGTCTTCAAAAATCCACCAAATACGCACCTTGTTCCATTTATCTGTCAACAGGTTGACTCATGTTGATCATGAGATGCAAAAAAAGATTGATCGAGATAGAATGTTTATGCCATGAGTTGGCCTTTTCCAAATTAATTACTTTCTTCTAGTAACTCATCTCTTACCACTTTATCTTCAAACTTCAGAGCTGATCTAACATTCATACCTATAAATCTTCCCTTCTCGAAGTCTTGGACACATTTGGTTTGGAGAAAAACGTGTTTTGTTTCCTTATATTGATTTATTGATTAATAATTATGGTCAATAAATTAATTTTTTACCTTTTGAGTTTTTTCTTGTCTTCTAAAAAAGGAGAGACTGATTTGTGTTGGCAAATAACGAGCCCAAAGTTGAAGACCAAAGCTCACTGCATTTTCCAAAACCATGGGAAATAAAAAGAGAAAGGTAGAATGATGGGTGGGACATTTAGGAAAGAAGCAAGGGAGACGAAAATAGGACCACACAATCTTGAGGCCTCAGATCATGAGAATCATACCAAACGTGATAATGTTGGTGCGTGTTTGGTTCAACAAATTATAGATTTGAGAAAAGGAAACAAAATTACCAAGGATTTCATAATGAAGGATACTGTGATAGATACTGTAATGACCCTCATAGTCATTTATGTTAAATACGTGATGTTATGTATTTTAGAGTGTTTCAATAGTTTTTTCAAGTTATTTATGAATTGTTGGGACCGGTAATTCGGATCTCTTGCGGCTCAGTTGAGAAATATCTCAAATTGCCTGTTTTAGAGCCTAAAACTAAGTACTTGTCGACCAAAGTCAACTTTCCTTCAAGACAAGCTCGGAATTAAATACCTACAATTCCATTAACTCCAAAATTCCAAACAAAGTCAAGGTTGATGTTAAGTTTGTGTTTTGGAGTTTTTGTTTACAATTTATGCCAAATGGTGGATTTTTGTTTAGTTTAAGGCCTAAAGTGAAGCTTGGTGGTGTTCTGATATTCAGAGTGTCAGATCGTAATTCGAATGCTTCCATTAGCTTAGAAATGGTGAATTTAGGCTATTAAGAGGGTTGGTGTTTCTGTTGGTATGTCGGGAGTGAATTTAAGTACCTTGGTGGAGTTGTGCGTTTTCGGCTATTTTTGGTTTGAGGGTATTTTTCTTAAATGATCTTGGATGGCCATTTCGACAATTCTATTAGATCCAGGATGTCATTTCCATATTTGGTTTATTGAAATTGGCCTCGAAAATCTCATTCTAGACCCTTCGGAGTTCTTTATTTCAGTTAGTGGGAAATTGTATGCACAGACCGCCCCTGAAACAGTGGTCGCACCTACAAGGCTTGAACTTTTTGCCCCAACGACCCTTGAAGGCGCGCCAGTGGTATTAGCAGCAATTATAAAAAGCTGCAAACCCCTTCAGTTATTTTGTTTAGAAAATCAAAATCTGATCTTTTATCCAAACTTCTAAGGCACAAAATTAAAGAAAACCCGTTTAATCTTGAAGATAAAGTACCCAAAGGTTCCTTATGTCGTCCCTACTTTCGGTAGGTTCATTATCTTTAATTTTTTCAATTTTGGATTTTCTCTATTGATTCTGAAAGTAGTAAACGGGAGTAATTTCATTATATATTTGAGAGAATGGTTAGATTTTATTCCATGAATCATCATAATCCTTCGTTATCATTCCTTCACCGAATTTTCCCGTTCAAAGTCGTACAACACGTAAACTTTAGCCTATTAACCGAATCTGTATGGGCTGTTTAGGAGCTCTTCCTGCACTCAAGTTGTGCTCAATTTGGGAGCACGGGTTCCTGGTAACATTGGGAACCCCGTGGAGAAGTTTATTTTCAATTCATACAAACGGGTCCCAAAGGACCAATTTTGACCCGATTTTAGGTCCAGTCTGGAACTTAGCATATATATGCCGTTAGACTTATATTGATAAATAGAATAATTTGGTGCAAGTTCGGATCATTTAGAGACCGTTTGATATCAGTCAGAGTACTATTCATGGACTTGTACTTTATTGTTAAACGATAGGTAGGCTCCGTGGGGCTATCTCTGGTTTATAGCTTTAATAATTATACTAAATAGCATCTGTGGGTTGTGTATATAGGTAGATATGGTGATCCTGTACTATTTTTTCATTTGTTCCCTAGTTGAGTTCATTTTGGCATCCGATATATATATGGTGCCAATGACTTAGAAATTGTTACGTGACACCTGTACAGGGCATAGGAAATTTTTATTACATTATTATATATTATATACACTTGTTGATATGTTGTGCATTTATGACACAAGAGGATGGGCCTATGGCTCCGATTAGAGTGCATTGGGTCTGAGTCAGTAACACCACCTGAGTATTGAGCCATGATGGCTAAAGGCTGATTTGTAACAACAAAGATGGATAATGAAATACCTCCATGGACCTTGTCTCTGGGAGACGGAAATGTGGAGGGGGGTATAGGGCAGAGGAGAGATAGACTGGGAATATTTAGCCTTCCATGGGTTCTTCCTGCTGGGCCTACGGGTACCATAGGAGAAATTTACGCTGGATTGGTTACTTTATATAACTGTATTTACTTTTCTGCACTTGTTTTCTTTAGAGTACCTCTGGTAGTATGTGGATGCCTATAGGTGAGTGTGTTTTTGTGTACATTGTGCTTCTTTCTGGGGGGACTTGATAGCATATATATGCGTTAAGTTATTATTATTACTGCTTAGTTATTATTGTTGGTTAGTTGATACTTCATGATATATGTGATTTGTGCCTTATACTATTGTTCATTGATTTACCCTTTACTTGAAGTTACTAGTATACCGTCCATTTTCTTCTCCTTTCTTATTTGACTCTGATTTATTGTATTATTATTCACATATAATGTTGTAAGGATTCTGGGTACATTTTCCCTCATTGCATGAAATCTTGTTATGTGATTAGCTAGCGCTTATTTGAGTATCCAGCTTCCCTTGTTTTACTATTTTCTTTTGTGACCCCTTTGTTGTATTATGTTACTTACTGCTTTTATTATTTTTATGTTCCTAGTGGGACCTCAAAGCCTACTAGGTACGGGTTGCTTCGGCAACTTGTACTCATACTACACCTGCCCGACCATGATTACAGATTGTTTTTCATGCAGATTACATTCTACTTCAGAGATTCAGGGTAAGCTTGGCGTCCAGCTTTACCTGCTTCTCTTTGGCATTAGAATTTCTATTTGATCTCCATGCATTATTGGAGATACAATTGTATTAAACCTTTTGATTTAATATTCTGTACATAATGGTTCGTATGACACTGATACCAGGTTTTGGGCATTTATATTTTAATCTTTTACTTCCTCTTAATTCACTTATATACTTCTATTTTAAACTTGTGCTTTTCGTATTCGACATAGTAGTCCTCTGCTTTGGCTTTAGACTATGGGGTTGGTTCTCCTACTAGTGGTATAGTAGGTGCCATCATGATCTGCATGTGACAGATACATTTCCTACTGATCAAGGAAAATCACAATCTCCTACCACACCCTTAAACTCATATATTCCTAACCATTTCTAAACGGATGCCAAAAAATCTAGAGATTTTTTTCCTACTTCGCCTATTAAAGACCCGACCACGAAAAATCAACAGCCAACAAAATCCTCTAAAGTTTTCTTGGCACAAATTTGTCAAGATCATTCTAAATAATATCCTCTACTAAAATGACACATTCTTGCATCAAGCTCCACTACCCATTTATCATAATATCATGTCTTTATACCAAACTCAGTGATTGATATATCAAAATGTCACATCATTGTACTTGTATCCAAATAATCTTGCTTCTCAAAATTACCTTGAAAGTATGCAAAAAATTTTACAAGGCTCCACCATGCAGACAATGCATATTCCGAGAGATGCCCCTCGAATTCGAACTGTACTAGACCATTACCAATAAATGGAAAAGGAATAAAAATAAAAAAGGAAGAACGCGAGCTAACGAGGATCATAGTAAGAGATGATGTTCAGTTAGCACGGATTTTGTAGAATTTGGGTATAAGGATCTTTTTATACATCCATATCTAGATCTACCTAAAGGTTATAGTGCTACAATTTGATACCTTTAACGGCACTAGAGATCCCATGGTTCATCTTAGAGTTTATTGTGAAAAGCTCAATGGAGTAGGATAAAATGGGGTGCTTTTAATAAGGTTATTTATCCAAAGTTTGAGTGGGGATGCTTTGGAATGGTATATATATCAATATTTGTGCAAATGGACAACAAAG
>JBDJHY010232542.1:0-10995 GCA_039654485.1 Withania somnifera
AAACGACATGCACGAAAATTAAACCAATACCTCACCTAGCCTAAATTCATCATTCCGGAGCTGCTGGAAGTGTAAGAATTCCAATCTGACACTCCAAACATCGAGTTACCACTCAAGCTCCACTTTTAGGCTAAAACTTAAAAAAATTCCACAATTTTGCATAACTTGCAAATGAAACCTCCAAAATACAAACTTAAGGTCAATCTTGACTTTGTTTGGTATTCCAGAGTAGACAGTACTATCATAATTAAATTCTGAGCTCGTCTTGAAGGAAAGTTGACTTTAGTCAATGAGTACTTAGTTTAAGGCTCAAAAAAAGGGAATTTGAGTATTTATCGACTGAGTCGCCAGGGATCCGAACTGCCGGTCCCAACAAGTCATAAATGACCTGGGGCAACTGCTAAGATGCTCTAGAATGTAAAACGTCACGTATTTATCATATATCACCATAAGGGTCATTACATCCAACTAGACCAAAGTCGGCATTTCAAAGTTAACAAAACCATCAAAATCCAATTCCGAGTGTCCTTAGTAAGAATTCACTCACAAGTTCCACTATTTCAAGATTAAGCCTAGTTAATGGAAGCATAAGAATTTTGATTCGATACTCTGATCACCAAAATCGCACCCAGGCTCCAAAATGAACTCCGACTAAACTAAATTTCCACAAAATAGCTCAAATTCAAAAAAAACTTTGAGACACGAACAAAGGGTCCAACTAGACCAAAGTTGGCATTTCAAAGCTAACGAAACCATCAAAATCTAATTCTGAGTATGCTTACTATGAATTCACTCACAAGTTCAACTATTTAAAGGTTAAGCCTTTAAAACAAGGAAATTGAGATAACAAGATAAAAATCTAATAGGGAACCAAACTAACAGTCCCAATAAGTCATAAATGAGTTGAGGAAGCTAACAAAAATCTCTGAACATCGAAGAAACTGATGGACAAGTAAATGAACATCTATATCTTTACAAGTCCTTACCATCTATCAAAAAATACATGCAAGGACTCAGCACAAATATAACAATAACACAAGATAAAAATAAAAGAAGGAAAATATATTTTTCCTCGAGTTCTGTAGCCTTTTGAAGATAAGTAATGGGAATCTTCAAGATCCTCTACTAAACTTTCCTTGTGTAAAATAGGATATATGAATCTAGGTATCTGATACCAACCTGTAACAATCCAAATTTAGTCATAATGTCACCTATTTTTCTCACTATGATAGTTCATGCAGAAACAATGATAAGTAATAAAGGCATACTTGCAAAACTAATATTATAAAGTAGAAACATTTATATACTAAATGGAGTATAAATACAATACAAGTCTAAAAATATCTACAACATTTTCAAAGATGTAAATACAAGAGATAGTAAGATGATACTTCAATGATTGTGGTCAAATGACAGTTACCTATGAATGTCTGAAAGAAAGCTGTAAAGGATGAGAGAATATGGCTTAATACAGATCTACTGCATCTCCTGCATAGAATTACAGAAAATCAATGGTGAGTGCAAGAACTCAAAATTATTGATGTATCCCAGACCAGCGTGGATCCAACTTTGAGGCTCAACAATGAGGATAGAATTAAAACAATCATAGGAGGATATTTCAAGAGCGTTTTAATTCCCTAATTGGATTCAAAGAAAAACTTTACATACATGGATGGTAGATCATGTAAAAATAGGCACCAAGGGATCTTTTGAGAAGCTTCCATAGACCAGCACATTTTGGGGGATCTCTGGTCATTTTGGGTTACATTGGGGCCAATTTGTAATAAGTATAAACTAAGCTAGTATAAATAATTAGTCTTTCATTTTATTTGGGAGACTTTTGATGATTATAAACTTGTAAATCCTTGTGAATATTTCCCTTTTCTTGATAGAGAATTTGTGTGAGAGAGTGTAATTATTCAAACTCTTGAACCTTGGGAGAAACTGAGGTTGTGAATGAGATTCCACAATCTCCTCAAGGCTTCATAAAAGGTAAGGACCTATATGATTCCCTAGATTAGAGGTCTTAGGGTATAATATCTCCTTTGGTTTCTGACAACCCTCTATTTGTGTCTATATCTCGAGTCTATATCTAGATTTGATATCTTGTATGAATTGGAAATAGGAGGTTTTATGGTTTAATATACTTTTTAGTCTTCTATTGATTCTTACTTGTTATCATTTCCATCTATCCTTTCTTTGTTTCTGCATATGTATGTTTGAGCTTTTTTTTCTTGAGGTCACTCATTCATCATTTGGCATAAGATCCTTGAACAGGTTCACTTTTGTAGAATCCAACATTGCGAATTTTGACCAACAAAATTACAAAAAAAGTAAAATTGGTAGTATTTTCTCTAACACAAAAAATTTGTGTTCTTTGTTGTTTTTGTTGTGTTTTCTATTTTTTCTTAGTACTAGAGTGTTTCCTAGATTTTTTGTCATGGAATTTGAGTTTGAGAAATTTTGGAGGTTTTTTGTGAAAATCACCTTTGTTGTGTTCTTGAGCTCGAAGGTTGAAGAAGGAAAAGAAAAAAATGGTTATTGATCTAGATTAGGATTTGAGGGTTCAAAATTATTGTGTATTGTTCCTTACACATTGGGAACAACCCTATAAACAGTTTGATATGATTACGAGTTAGTTTGAATGGGAAGATTGAGCTTGAAATTGAAGAACTTGTTCATGATATTCTTGAAGATTTGAAGGTGAAAATGTGGGTTTATTGATTGTCTTGGTTTGGAGGATACTAACTAGTGAGTCTTGTTCTTCATATTGTAAGGAGAAACATACTAAAATTTGGTGCCAATATGAGTTGGTTTGGGTGGTGAATCATTTCTTGAAAGGTTGAAGCTTATTCTTGAGTTGTTCTTGAGTTTGGAAGAAGAATTCAAGCCTCCCAAAGGAAGATCCAATTAAGTGCAAGTTTGATAAAAAAAAAAGTATAAAAAAGTAAGGCATTTTTGGTCCCTAAAAGGAATACACTTTTCATACTCAAGGTAAGTCAAGTGGGGATAACTATAAGTCAAAAAGTTGAATAAAAGAGTGGGAAAATCAGCCAAAAGCCAATCTATTTTTTATGGGTTGTAATACACCTTGGATGACTCGAGAAAGCCAACACTTGAGGTAATCCGTGGTGATCAAATTTCTAATCTCAAAGCTCATTTCTCATTTTTATTTCTTGTTTCTAGTTCCGTAATCGTGAATTCTTAGGAAACTTGGTGAACTCTTACATAGTTGTTTATTAGTTTTGAGTACGTTGCTTGTTATGTCATGTTTTTCTCTTTTATGTTTTGTTATAAATTATTGATTCAAGTCCTTAGTTGTCTATACAATTGAGTCTTGAGTCATTTATTGTGCTTACTTTTATTGTGTGTAATTGAGTTATCCTTTAGGACACACAAGAATCCATTTCGACCTTGAGCATGATTGAAACTTGCAATCATCGTATTGATACTTGGTTTAATATTGGATACTCCAATTGATAAGTAATCATAAAGGTGAGATTTGAGAGTGTTGAGAGATTTAATACACACTTGTCATTCATTTGTAAGTGCATTATGTCTTCAATTGACGAAGATTGTTGTGACTACAACATGGGGGACTTCGAGTGTGTTACTAAGGGAGGATACATGTTTGATGAGATCAAGGGTTGCAACTATGAAGGTTATGAAGCTATCCATAATCGAAAGCCCTCATCTAGTGGTTACTATTATGTCAAAGAATCCAAAGTTGATGAACCTAGTTCATATGATAAGGCTAGAAGATTTGAGGGTCAGTGTGAAGGACTGTGAGGTATAGTATTGTTGCTTATACTCCTTGTAGGACTATTAGTTAGGATCCTCCTAATATTTATGATGATTTCTTATATAAGTCCTATGGTGGTTCTTACCTTGGTTTTAGGAGGGAGTATGATCATGGGGGGTTGTCTACATCCTATACTCCTTATTCTGAAAGGAAATTTCCAAGGCATAGAAACATGGGTAGTTATAGAAGGCATAGTAGGGGTCTCAATGTATTTAATTCCACTCTTCCTACTTTTAAATAAAGGGTAATTTTGAGATCTACTGGCTTTGGAAATGGTTATGCAATAAGGCTTTCCGAGGGTTTGAATTGAGTGAATATAGGAAAGATGAGCTAGCTATTAGAAGTTTGAACTGTGAAGTTTTGTGTTTGTGGAATCAAATAAGAATGTTACTAAGGGATTCCTTTCAATCCAACACCCCTACTTTGGAATAAATGAGATGACTCATGGTACACAATTATGCCCCAGAAATAATTTGGCTTATCAATGATGGGGTACAAAATGATCCAAGAATTTTCAAGTGTTTTGCAGACCAAGATGATAAGCCATAACCCCATTCTCCGAAGAAATAAAATGAGTGAGTTAAAATTAATAAGAGTAAGACAGTGATATATAGAAACCTAGGAGTGGAAAAAGGAGATGTTGTGTGGAGTGATATGAGTGGGTTTCCACAAGCTCAAGCTAACCTTTTCCTTAGTACCACTTTTAGTAATAGCTCTTATGTATGTACATATGCTATGATTGAAGGGAGTCAAGCCCCTACGAAAAATCCTATACCAGTGGAGCAATTTGTTGAGATAGACTTTCGGTTTGGAGAACTAAAAAGGCAAGTAAATTTGGAAAAGGCCTCGTATGAAGGTGAAGAATATTATACACTCGAGCTTTTTGTTATGCAAACTACACTTCTCACTCTAGTTTTAGAAAATGGCTTAGGTGATAATGGTAGTTTGTGTTTTATTGAGCATGTTAATTCTTTACCTCTTTTTGATAGGTACGTGTTGTTGATTGAGTTAACACACTAGTGGATCCTATTGATAACCTTGTTGAACATTGTTGCAATGTTGGCTTGTGTCCCTCTAGTGTTGAAACTCATGTTGTGAGTCATACATTATCTAGTATATTTTTTCCTACTTGTGATGATGTTATTGGTGATAGTGCATTGATAGTAATTGATCCTATTAATGACAAAGAGGAATTCTCTTTGGAGAATGCTCTAAGTCCACTAAGTGCTAGTACTTGTTCTTTATTTGAAATGCATTACCTTATGGTGATTTTGTTAACCAACCTGTGCATGACCCTAGTCCACTAATCGAGGATATTTGATTTGTGCTTCATTAACCTCAAATTAGTAATGTTTTTAGTAGGTTGGGCCAATGGAAGAGGGGTAGCTCTTTGAGCATGTTGTGTGAATATGATTCAATTTATAGCCTTTCTTGTAAACATGTACTTGAAAATGGCTTAAGTAATGCTATGTATGACTTTGAGAGTGAGATTACTTGTGACAAATTACCATATCTGATATATCCTACTCTTTTTAAATACAATGTTTTATTTTTGCATGATGATGTTAATACTCCTTGTGACGAACCTAGAGTGTGATCCTTGATGTTGGTTCCTTCAGACTATACTTGTTTGAAAACCCACTATGGTGTCATGAAAACCATTTAAAAGAAGAAAATCTCTCCTTCAAAAATAAGAGTCGCTTGTAGGGATAGAGTTAGTTGAACGAGAGGGTGGTTTTGATTCTTACCTTATCCCTTCCTTGAGAATTCCAACTCTTGATGGTTTGGCTGATGATATTACTTGTAATATTGACCTTTTTTATTAGAGTTCTTTAAGAAAGGTAGTGCTATAAAATGTCTTTCTCTTCCACCTATTTTCAAGTAATGGTGCTCATCCTTGTGTGAGTTCGTTATGTGTAAGTAGGATACCTAACCGACTCAATGGGTGCTATCTTATCCCCATTAGGATTTCCATTCCATTTGACCTAGAGTTGGATGCTAATGCCATTTTGGTATTGAAGAGCTTGGTTCTCAAACCAAGCTTAATGTTTTTGTTCGAATGCTTGCTAGATATTCTTTTAGTAGCGCCTATGCCTTATTGTTTAATGTTGTTACTTGGTCTTTTAAGCTTTAACAATTTATGTATATCAAGTCATTCAAGGAATGCCTTTGAACTTGACCCCGTAGATAGGTTCCATTAAATTTATGGTAGTGAAGATCTTGGTCTTGGTGATGATCTATGCTTGACATAGGGTGTGTTGGTTTCCTTAGTATAAAGAATGGTAGTAACACTTTAATTTACATTTATACTAGTTGTGAGGTGTTATTCCATGCACTTATGTGCTTACATGGTCTTGTGATTCCAACAGATTCCAGGGATACTCTTTTATTTAACCTCGGAGCTAGTGTGGGAGTAATCTGATCCTTGATGGTATCCAGTTCTCTTGGAAATATCTTAACTTTGACTAACCTAGTTGATGACAGTACCTTTACATATATGGGCAATCGTATCTTGTGTGACTACAAAAGGAAGATAAGTTTGATGAGTTCTATGGTCATGGGTGATTTGTTTTCTTTGTTGCTTGAATTTCATGACCCTATTTCATGTATCCCATTTCTATGTCTCTTGACCAACCAGATAAATAGATATCTTGTTAATGGTGTGCTAAGAGTTATTATGCTATTTTCCCTAAATTTTGTTTGCTTGGTGGTATGTATATCTTTTCTTTGCCACATTATTTTGATTTTGGATGTGACCAAGTTTCCTTCACTTTATGGGAATTCAAACCATTTTTGGTTTGGTTGATACTCGGTCGTACGTTAGGTGTGTTAAACCTTGGAGTGGTAATTAATTTTATTATTGCTAAGTCTAATCCTTTTTTCAAAGAGGATCCTGTTGTTGCATATCCTTATAGTTTTGTAGGTTTTGGATTCGAGGATGAATCCTTTTTCGAGAAGAGGATGATGATGCCTCCTGTACTGGGATGGATCCAACTTCGAGGGTCAACGATGAGGATGGAATTTGAACAGTTATGAAAGGATATTTCAAGAGCATTTGAAGGCCCTAATTGAAGTCAAAGACAAATTTACATGCATGAATTAGATCTCGAAGCTTGGATGAACCAACACGTTTTTCTTTTGGGGGGGGGATCTTTTGTGATTTTAGTTCACTTTGGGGCTAATTTATAATAAGTAGAAATTAGACTAGTATAAATAGTTAGTTTTTCATTTCATTGGGAGACTTTTGATGATTATAAATTTATAAAGAATTGTGGCTATTTCTTTCTCTTAATAGAGAATTTGTGTTAAAGAGTGTGGTGATTCCAACTCTTCAACCTTGTGAGAAATGGAGGTTGTAAGTGAGATTCAACAATCTCCTCAAGGTCTTCATAAGAGGTAAGTGCCTGTGGGATTCCTTATGTTAGATATCTTAGGGTTTACTATATCCTTTGGTATTTAACAACCCTCTATTTGTGTCTATCTATTTATCCAGATTCGATATCTTGTATGAATTGGAAATAGGAGGTTTTAAGGTTTAATATACCTTTTAGTTGCCTATTGGCTCTTATTTGCTATCATTTCCATTTATCCTTTATTTGTTTCTGCATATGGTTGTTTGATCTTATTGTCTCGGGGTCTCTCATCGATCAAGCATCTTCGGCTGGTCTATGTATAAAATAATGATGAGTCTTCTAATATCGATCCCACCCCCAAACTACAACCTGCAAATAATTTATATATTATAGCCGGAACAACAATACAGTTCAATTATTTTATACAAATCCCTGATTCATTTCCAGTTATTTGATATATAAAGATTCTCAACCGTTATAAATGATCTCAAGTACTCGTCAAACAAAAAAATCTCAGGTCATGATTAAGTACCAACAAACTCAAGTCATCAATGAGTATCAGATATTCTCAAATCAATTAAGAAGTTTCAAATAATCTTAACTCAATCAAAATGTATCAAATTATCTTAGATCAATCCATAAGTACCAAGTAATCTCAAATCAATCAACAAGTATCAAATAATCATGATGCATGCATAAAAGTCTATACACACCTTGTATGGAGATAGACAAGACCCATGAGGCTAGCTAAGTCATGCACCTCTATCAGTGTGGTAACTAATCAAACAGAATAATAATAAATGTGCAAGATGTGCCTAATTCCAGTATGGTACCCGATCAAACAAGTAATAATAAATGATAACTGAAAATGTGTAATGTGCACCTATACCGCTGTGGTACCCGATCCTATATAATGATAATAAAAAGGTTGTGAGCAAGTTACCACAATATTCATATCAATCCAATTAAATTATCATAGTTAAATCAAGTTGTGAAAAAGTTACCACAGTAATAACATCACTTCAATCAACTTATTACAATAACATTAATATTCCTTTATCTGATGATTTTACTATTTATTCAAGTTATTTCCCACATCCATTGCCTTTTCAATGATCCAAGTATATTCATGTTATTCCACATTATAATCAGACCATCAATCACCAAATTCATAATCAATCAATCCACCAACCACAATCAATAAAACACATAAAACACTTCAAAGTTTTATAAAAAGACCATAAACTTCAACTTTTCTTAGAAGTGAAGAAAGTATCTCAATCATGCGCCTTGTCCTTCCTTAGAGCTTTAAAATTAATTCAATCTTGTTAAAAACATAAAACATAAAATAAAACATGAAAATCAATACCCATATATGGAGTTTTGTTCAAAAACATACCCCGAGCCCAGGGGGTCAAACTAGAATTTTGTTGAAAAAACATGTTACTCGCCACTTGGGAGTCTAAATATCAAGTTTCATAAAAAAAACATAGTCCATATTTTGTTTCATATCATTAAAATTGTTCTTTTGAGTTCATGGGAAACTTTCCTCATTTTTTTAATTGAAAAATGACGATTTCCAAATTAAATTCATATTTTAATCCAATAAAGAGTGTTAAAAATCATTACACAGTAGCTTAGACTTTTAATTCCTATTTGATATTATCAAAATATGAGAAAATAGCCTTTGATATGTGAAAAATATGAAGAGTTGGGGGGTGAAAGTTGAAAATCCCATATTTATACCACCAGTGATTGATAAATCGATCAAATTGGTTGATTTATCGAATCAAATGGCCGATTTATCAGCCAATCTGCATTAGTTCACCAACAACAAAATCAACCAACTTTACAAACTCCAAATAGACCCTTAGTTTTCACTCAAAACCCTATGCATGAGAACATGTTGGCTTCCAAGCACACACACAAGTGTAAGTGGTCTTACAAGTAATATGGTGGCTCTTTTGAGCCGGATGTCGAACCCTCAAGGAGTTGGTATTAAAAATTAGTTTCGTAAATAAATCTTATAGGCAATTCAATATTTATGCAATTGTATGTCATAATAGAAGAGTTTTTATTTTATACTAGTATAAACTTTAACTAAGGAAAATTAAATGAGACTTGGGAAGAAACAACAAGTGTTGTCAATAAGAACAAACTTCCGGGGTTATGGGATTACACACATTCAAGTATGATCACAATTTCCCATAAACATCATTTATTATTCTAATTGGTGATTCTAGAGTTGAAGTTATGCATTAGGGATTTGTAGTCCTCTAATCACTATTTATATAATTCCCACAACTACTTCGATTGACTTTGTTGTGATGAATTAATATAAATGCATTATAGATGTCTTCCCTATTTGACAAAGTGAGTAGACTAAGTACAAGATCTTGTATTAATTGCAAATCATATTCACTATTCTAATTTTAGATTCACTAAGCATGATGTCACTTCTTACACTCCGGTTCGACTCATCAAATTCCTAGATTAGTGCACTTTAAGAGTTATAGGTGTATTCTAATGGTGGCCAATCAGTTAGACTAGATTAATATGGAAGTGTAAGAACAATTAACATGAGAAATAATCAATTATTTATGTAAAGCAATATCATCAATCATGTGTTAGCCATAAACTCAAAACAAGGGTATTTGGCCACTATACAAGGATTGAGCAATAGAAAGTAACCCTAGGTTGTTGAATAGTTTCTTAACTTACTCTTTTCTCTCCCAAGTACTGCACACCACCCAAAAACGCCTCCTTACAGGTTATAAAGTTATCCAAGAAAATGACAGGGGATCACAACGTGATCCTAATTGTGATGGGTCCTAATTGTGATGGGCTAGCCATCAGGTCCTAATCCTTATCGTGATAGGCCTAATTTTCTTGAAATTCATCCCTGCTTATTCCAACTTCCACTTCGGCTTGATCTAAATTCCTTAAATCTCCAAATACACTTGAAATAGGCTAATCATGTAGGTTAGTAATGCTACACACATATCTAGTAATAAGACTCTCAAAAGCACATAATTACTCTCGAATCCAATTTAAAACATGGGACTTTAATGTTGCTAAGGCATATAAATATGCCTAAGATCACCATCCCATACTTAGACTTTGTTCATCCTCAAAAAATCATTTACACATTACAAAAAAACCTAAAGGTCAATGACTAAATTCACATGATACACCGGTTATGTTCTAAAAATTTAGTTAAATTTAAGCACTTCATACCATTAACCAAAATAGCAACAAGATAGGTCCCTAGGCAAAGAACACACACTACTACATCATTTAATACAATCAGGATTCGTGGGCCAACTTGACATTTGATGAAACAAATCACTTGTGTACACCATGACTCTCCAATTGTGCCCTTACAAAAAAGAATAGTCCACACACCTATCAATTCCTAGAATTGAATATCACTTAAGGACTTTTAGCATTTTTGACCAACTCTCACACTCACAAAGAATTTACATCTTTGCACAAAGTACCATATGCTTGCCCATTATGTACATCTCCACTAAATAACCATGCATTGACTAGAATCAAATAGTACTTAAGTAGGTTGTAAGGTTGGCTAAGGGACGAGTATGAAAACTATATCATAGTGACTTCCACTTCCCTAAGCACGTCACACTTTTCAAACTTCAATACCCATTAATTCTACACTTCATTTTTCTTAGCCTTTCTCAAATCTTTTCCTCACTAACTAACCCATTTTTTTCATGAATACCTTTCTTTTTTTTTTTTTTGAGCACTTTATCTGTTTCTTTGTTTTTTCTTATCACTTTTGTTTCTAAGTGCATTTTCCTGTTGTATAGGCATTCTATC
>JBDJHY010232560.1:0-10995 GCA_039654485.1 Withania somnifera
TTATGTAGTAGTGGACCATGCTAATTTTATGTAGACCCTCTATCGCGAGTCGAATTAGTGTAGCGAGAAGAGGAAGAGGTAGCAGGGTGGTCTTAGTGGGTCCTATTTTGGGGACCGTGGTCAGCAGTATGTTCAAGGTCAGAATAGCAGGCCTGTTCAGGCTTCACTTTAGATTTCAAGCCCTCCCTAGCAGAGTTTTTATACACGGTCTCCAGGGAAGTTTTCATGAGGTTCTGGGTCTTCCAACTATGTTGGCCATTTTAGTTCTGGTCGTGGTGCTCGTCAGGGTGGGCCTTCAGGGCCATTCTTTGAGTGTGGGGTTGTTGGTCATTTTTTGCAAAGCATTCCCTTAGAGGGGTAGTCTTCTATATGGTTCACAGTTTGCTCAACCTTTTAGATTAGTATCGCCGCTAGCTAGAGGTAGGGCATAGGGTAGTTCCCATGGTGGAGGCTATATTGGAAGGTTAAGTGGTTGATAAATCTCAAGTTACACCTTCTAGTGAAGTATAAGCGATCTTTGGTCAAATATAGAATGCAACTAGGTTGGGGTTGATCCTATAGGGAATATGGTATTGGATGTATGCCCAGTAGCAATAAGTAAAGTAATAGTTGATATTTCTTTCTAGAAATAAACATAAAGTAAAAGAGGGGGCTTATGTATATGAAAGTATTCGTTGCTATTTCTTGTGATTATGGAATAATTCAACTGTTTTACTAATCTAGGTTTATGTTAACTGGGGTTTAATAAAACATTTAGGATGTAAGCTTGTTCGATTGTGTGATCTTTCCTAACGGTAGAGTTACGTATAAGGCTAGTGCTATTTATCTAAGTGTTTTTCAACTTTTAATCCTAGATAAATCTTTTTTTACACCGGGTTAGGGCTGTGAAGGAGTGTGTTGTCCTTATCGTGGTAACTCAAAACGATTACACTTGCTACATCATTAACCATTAGACGAGGGTTAATGCCTCAAATATCTTAGCAAAATCTCAACTACCTGTTTTAACCGTAAGGTTAGTTCTAGTTAAACCTAGGCGTGTTCTAGTGTTTGCAATAACTAAATATCTTTTAATTCATAGAGATTATATTCATATGTTAGAATAGATGCAATAACCATACATAAATTACAACCCTAATAAAGTTCCACCCATGAATCCTATAACCCTAGAGTTGGGGTTTAGCCCCTAATTGATATCAACATACAACAATAAAATGATTAGTCAGAGAATATCATACCACATAATAAGCTTCCAATTGGTTACACAATAATGATCAATAAAATCCACACTAGTGTTCTTCAGAAAATATATGTATCAAAACCATAAATTAAGTCTCAAGTCTCCATTCAAAATCTATATTCAAACTACCCTAATTCTTGTATTTATGGAGAATGGGTTAAGTACAATATCAGAAACATAGATTAGGTCATCGTTCAGCCTTGGGAGAAACAACAGACGAACCTTCTGGTGATATGCGGGCCATCTGGTCTTTCGTATGTCACCTATGCTATACAGTGGACTTTCAGTCATTTGAAAGGCCTTAAGCAAAAAATCTTCCATCAGACAAAACTTTTGTTTGAACCATCTGGTCATCAGTCTTATCTAGTGGTACATTAGTTGGGCGATGGATTCAGATTAACCATTTGTTAGTGGGTGAGCTGCACAGTCCATCGTCTGACTTGGATTTCTTATCCAGTACCATTCATTTTGGGTGATGGATTTGGATGAGTCATCTAGTGACAGGTGAGACTTCCATTATTATTGCAAAACTTGCCTTTTTTCTGTACAATTTCTCCAAACATCCTCATATTAACTTAGCCCTGCAAATAATCATAAAACACATTAAAATGCACTATTGTTACTCAATAACGTTCTTTATTTCCTGAGTTTCAAGCATAATTCGTGGTGTAAAATACCATCAAATTAGTGGTCGTGGTGGAGGTCGTCCTGGTGGTTATCTCTAGTTATACCAATATAACTAGCCTGAACGTAGATGCCTTAGATGTTGTGATTATAGGTATGATCTCTTTGTGTTCTAGG
Source organism: Withania somnifera (assembly GCA_039654485.1). Classification (NCBI taxonomy): domain Eukaryota; kingdom Viridiplantae; phylum Streptophyta; class Magnoliopsida; order Solanales; family Solanaceae; genus Withania; species Withania somnifera. Next base: position 2,039 of record JBDJHY010232560.1, read on the forward strand.
TCTTCCTCATCTTTGTTTGATCCCGGATCCACTTGTTCATGTATTTCTTTATATTTCTCACCTAGGTTGGAGTTATCCAAGGAGATTCTATCTATGCCTGTGCTTGTTGCTACCCAATAGGGGATTCTTTACTAATGGATCGGGTTATGATGAACTATTTGTTTTCTATGGGTGGATTGGATACTTGGGTTGACTTGTTATTTCTAGATATGATAGATTTTGACGTCATACTAGTTATGGATTGATTATCCCTACATTGTACAATTTTGCATTTATATGCCAACAACGTTACCTCAGCCTTGCCTGGTGCATCTCTATTTGTGTGGTAGGATTCTATTGGCCGCGCATTGACAGGGATCATCTCTTGCCTTCAGGCTGGAATGTTAGTGGCTAGAGGGTGTTTGGATTATTTATCTTACATTCATGACATTTGAGCTGACACTCCTACTTCCGAGATTGTTATGGTGGTTTTGTTAGTTCTTAGATGTGCTTCTGATTGACCTACTTAGAGTCAGGCACGAGGCCCATTTTGATTACTCCTGATTTTATTGCTCCTGCAGAGTTGAGAGATTTGAAGGTTTAGCTCTAGGATTTGTTATATAAGGGGTTTATTCATTTGAGTGTTTCTCTATAGAGTGCACCATTTTTGTTTGTTCAGAAGAGGGATAGTGCATTGGGAATGTGTATTGTTTACTGGTAACTGAAAAGGGTGACAATTAATAACAGATATCTGATGCCGAGAATTAATGATCTATTCAACCAGCTTCAGGGCACAACAATGTTTTCTAAGATAAAATTGAGGGGGTTACCACCAGTTGAGGATTTGGGTGGAGGATATCTTAAAAGAAATATTTAGGGACTTATTACGACGATTATGAGTTTCTGGTTATGTCTTTCAGGTTGGCCAATGCCACAGAAATGTTTATTGATAGGGTGCTCAAACCCTACTTGGATTTGTTTGTAATTGTGTTCATTGACGACATTCTGGTGTATTTACAGAGCAGGTCTGAGCATGAGAAGCACTTGATATTGGTACTATAGACACTGAGGGAGCAACAACTTTTTGCAAAGTTTTCAAAGTGTGAGTTTTGGTTAGAGCCTATAGCATTCCTAAGACACTTGGGGTAGAAGGATGGGATTATGGTTGGCCCAAAAGAGATTAGGACATGTGTGGTTGGTCGAGACCAATGTGTCTTTCTGAGGTTTAGAGCTTTGTTGGGTTAGTAGGCTGTTATCATTATTTTGTTAAGCAGTTCTCATTAATTGTGGTGCCTTTGACTAGGTTTAATAGGAAGGATGTGGTTTTTCAGTGGTCAAAGGATTGTGAGTCAAGCTTTTCAAGGCTCAAGGAGTTGCTGACTTTAGTGCTAGTGTTGACTTTGCCAGTTTAGGGTCAGGGTTTATCTGTGTATTAAAATGCATATGGTATTGGTTTGGGATGTGTTATGATGTAGTAAGGCCAAGTTATTTCTTATGCATTGAGGCAATTAAAGTTTCATGAGTGTAACCACCCTACCCATGATTTGGAGTTGGCAGGGGTAGTTTTGCGCTCAAGATATGGAGGCATTATGGGGTTCCGTGTGAAATTTATACTGACCATCATATCTTTCAATAGATTATGAGCCAGAAGGATCTCAATTTCGGGCATCTGAGGTGATTGAATGAAGAACTACAATATTACCATTCTTTACTATCCAGGAAAGGCTAACATAGTGCAGATGCCTTGAGTCGGGAGGTGGTCAGTATAGGTATCTTTTTAGCCTTAGCAGTTTTGTAGAGGCTATTGGTGTTAGTGTTCAGATCTTATCTTGTCAGTTTGTTTGATTAGACTTGACAGATTCTAGGATGATATTGTCTTATGTTGAGGCTCGATCTTCCTTGATAGATCAGGTTCAACAGCGGCATTTTGGGGATCAGTGTTTGGTTTCCCTTTATGTTCAGGTATTATCTTTGAGGATGACAAGGCTTCTATTAATTCAAATGGAGTTCTTTGGTATAACGGTCATATTTGTGTCTCGTAGGTTGGTGGGTTGGTTCAGGTAATTTTTCTAGAGGCTCATTGTTCAAGATATTCGATTCATCAGAGTGCAGCTAAGATGTACTATGACTTGCAAAGTTGTATTAGTAGAGTGGGATGAAGATAGATATTGTAGAGTATGTGCCCCGATGCTTGAACTACCAACAGGTTAAGTTTGAGCAGCAACAACCAGGTGGTTTCACTTGAAGATTTCCCATTCTAACTTGGAATTGGAAGTGCATGAATATGGCTTCATTTTAGAGTTGTTACAGACTAGACGGGATCATGACACAATCTGGTTATTATTGATAGGCTGACTAAGTCAGCATACTTCATCCCTACTAATTCTTCATACAGTGCTGATCATATGGCTATACCTACATCAATGAGGTGGTTTTATTACATGGGGTTTCTATATCTGTCATTTTTGATTGAGGCAGGCAGTTTACCTCGCAATTTTGGCAGGCCTTTTAGTGAGACCTGGGTACTGAGGTTCAATTAAGCATAACTTTTTATCTGTAGCCCTACGGTCAGTTCGAGCAAACTATTATGGTGCTGAAGGATATGTTAAGGGTATGCGTATTGAGTTTTGAGGGTGTGTTGGATCAAAAAATAGCATTGGTAGAGTTTGCATATAATAACAGCTACCACTCTAGCTTCTAAATGGCATCATTTGAGGTATTGTATAGCAGACAATGCAAGTTACCTATTGGTTGGTTCGTTGGTTTTGAGGCCATAGTTCAGACTTAAAAATTGTTGTGTGATTCTCTCAACTAGGTTCAATTGATTCAGGATAGATTGTGGGCAGTGTAGAGCAAGTAGAAGAGTTTGCACACCATAGAATTCATGCCTTAGAGTTTGGAATTAGTGACATTGTCTTCCTGAGGCTGTCTCCTATGTGTGATGTGATGAGGTTCGTGTAGGCGGGGATGAGATTAGCCTTGGTATATTGGGCCATTTGAGGTTTTAGAGAGAGTTGTTAATGTTGCCAAGCATTTTCCCTTGCCTCCTATGTATTAATCTATTCACCCAATCTTCCATGTTTTATTGAGGATCCATTTGTAGTTATGGATAGGTATGTCAGAAGATTAAGGTCCAGGGAGATCCCAATAGTTAGGGTGTAGTAAAGGCACCATCCAGTTGAGGAGGTTATTTGGGAGATTGAGTGCGAATGTAGATACAGTACCCACAACTGTTTAAGTTGTCTGGTACCTTTTCTTTTTCCTTTGTCTGTTTTTGTTTAACTTTCGAGGATGAAAGTCCTTTTTTAGTAGTGGATGTTGTAATGACCCTTAAAGTCATTTAGGTGTTTTACAAATTATCTTGTGTTCTACAACTTGCTAGTAGCTGCCATATGTCAATTGTGACCTACTAGGGCCGGTAGTCTAACTCCATAGCGGTGTATTTGAGATTTATCTCACTATGCCTGTTTTAGAGCTTGAACTTAGGTATTCATTGACTTTATTTAACCTTCCTTCCAAATGCACTCAGAATAAAATTCTGATAGTTTTGGTAGCTTCGAAATGCCGACATTGATCTAGATGGACCTCAAGTTCGTATCCCAGGGGTTTTGGTTTAAGTTTGAGCTATTTTTTGGAATTTTAGTTGAATCAAATCTCATTTTGGAGCCTGGGTGGTCTTTAGGTGATCAAAGCATCAAATCAGAACTTTGACGTTTCCATTATGTCAAGAATGGTGACTTTGGGCTAGTTTGACCTTTAGGGCACTTCCAAAGGTGTCCAGGCTTGTTCTGGTTGTGTTTGTGGCAAGTTGGAAACTTGCCTCTTTTTTCAGTTTTGATTTAGGGGTCCGTTTCATTCAAACAACCTCCGCTGGCAGTTTTGTTAATTTTGTTGAGTCAGAATGTGTTTTCTATGCAAGATGCATACTTGGTTTGTCGTTGCTTGACTCTGTCTTGATTTTTTGCCTTCATTTGGAAATTTTACAGTTGCAGATATTTTCTGCAATTTCAAATACTCTCCCAAAAATGAGGATGGCTCAATTCCCATTAGTTTATCTGCTATCCAGAACAAAACTTTGTCCAAGATTCGATCACCCTCATTTTGTGCAATCATGAAAAAGTCTCTTTTTCCTCAGTTAGCGCAATATCTCCCCAGGTCCGTGATCGTGACAATTGCCGATCTTTCTTATTTAGCGTGATCGCACACTTGCATCACGACGACAATAATTTTCCTTTTCCCTTTTCCCTCTTTAGCTCAATCACCCTTCCTTTGTGTGATCACACCATTCCAGGTTTTCTCTATTTAGTACAATTGCGGTAGGTTAGCTCAATTAGACCTAATCACAGCTAGTTAAATAACAACATAACCTAGATATTTTAGTCATTTGCACCATCTGTTTCTCACTCTTTCCTTTCTCTAGACAAAAGTTCTTCTAAGCCTTTACCAACTCAGTAAAGGGGGGGGGGGTTCTTAGGAAGGCTCACCTTATTTCCCCGCCTTTTGTAAGTGTGTTCTCTTTTCTAAGCTTCCAATTCCACCATTAATAGCTACAAAAGTTCTAGATTTTCTTCTAAATCCCTAGCTGATTTCTAGTGATTTCTGGTGCATTGCGCTTATTTTCACCCCGTAATCAAGTTGTATTCAATTTTCAGTATGCATTTCTTTCTATTTTAGCTTCTTGATTTAAGAAATATTTTATACCTGTATGTCAAATCTTTTTGAGTTGTTTGAGGCCTTTTTCCTCACTCATCTTGTGCTTAATTTTAGTGTATGGCTTCCTGTTAATGCCGGGGACCTTGCAGTGAAGTTTATTATTATGTCCAGCTTGTGAGGCCCGTTTCAGTCCTGGTTTTCAACCCAGTCTAGAATTTTCTATAAATTATATCATTAGACTTATATAGACTTCTGGATTCTTGTTTCATCAATTTCAGAGTTGTTCGAGGTTAATTACTATCATTTGGGATGATATTTGGAGGTTGCAGCGTATTAGTCATCGGACAAAAGGTAGGCTCCGTAGGGCCTTATATCTTACATAATTGTGCTGAATAGAATCCATGGGTTGTGTTTTCTAGGTTGTTACCCTATAGTTGGACTTCTTCTTAACCTATTCCTATAATTGGTGCTCGGTGTAATAAAACACCACTGATCTAGTACTATCCTTGTGATTCCTGTAGGGTGACTCCGAAAGTAGTGGAATGCTTGTGTTTTTTTTGGCTTTTGGGCTTTCCCTTTAGGTTTTGACTGGTGTATTGTGCTGTGAGTTGTGTCTTAGTCAATCCTATGCTAGGAATAACTTAGCTGTAGTAATTGATTGTCTTGTTGTATTCATACTGCGAGTTAGCCGTGGACTCCATTTGAGAGTGTATTTTGGGATAAGGACTGTATCACCATATCATTTTTTGAATTTTAAGTCACGGAGGCTAGTTACCTAGAATAATAATAATAATGAAATGGCATAAAATGCAATAACATGGGACTTTCTAAAAATAATATAAGTTAATAGACCTTTAACCCATTTTAGTCTTGGTTGTGTGCTGAGCACCCAGTTCTAGTATTTTCCTTGTTTTAGACCAAAATTCACACCTTGGAATAGGGTATTGTAATTTAACTACTTATGCTGGGATTTGAGTTCGACTCCGTTTGGCAGTGAGTAGTCGCTGGCACTTGAGTCCTTCTATACTTATAATTCCTATTGATATTGAAAATATGAGGAAAGTGTTATATCGAGGACCTAAGTGATACTATTATATTATGGCACAGGGCTTCCTTAGTTTCCAAGATTATGGAATGATGAGACTATTTTTCTAAGGAATTGTTTGCCCGATTATGAGACTCTTGAGACTCTGTGGATTGGGATATGAGATTGTGGTGGCATTAGAGTTTTTTGCATAGTGAGCGTACCTACATAGACCTTGCCTCTAGGTTGTGGTGACCTAGGGTATAGGTCAGAGCAGGGATATACGGGGTTTAGCCATTCCATGGGTCCTTCCTGTTGGGCCTACGGTTACCAAAGGAGGAATGTACAAAGGAATTGTGACAATATATGGTTGTTTTACTTTTTTGCACTTGTTTGCTTCAGTTTTCCCTTGGTAGTATGGGATACTGACGGTGAGCATGACTTCTTTGTACGCATCCATTCTTATGGGGCTCGGCAGTGTTAATTTACTTTTGCTATTAGTGTATTTACTACTTAGCTAGTTTTTGAATTTACTGTTGGATCATCCTTGATATGTGGGATACTTGTGTGTGGTGTTATTTGTTTATTCTTCCCTTTCTTTTGTCTCGAGGTTACCGTTTTACTACCCATGTCCCTTGATTGCCTGTGCTACCTTCTCTTTTGTTATTACTGTTATTAATTTTTGTATTGCTGCAAACACCTCGGGTACGTTCTATCCTTCTTTCCTGAGATACTTTTCTATGTCTTAGCTAGTGATGCCATGCTCTATCTATCTCGTTGCTTCTTATTTGATAGCTAACTTCTGTGTTATATCACTTTCTTCTATAGCTCACCTTGTTATTTACTATTTTTTATGCTTTTATCTGCCTGATAGGCCCTCGAAGCCTACTGGATACTGGTTGATTCGATGACTTGTACTCATATTGCACTTGTGTTCCCCTAGTATAGATCCTAGTACTAGCGCTTGACGTTGACTTACGGGTTATCGTTCGTGCTTCCTTGTTGTTGACCTTATAGATACAAGGTGAGCTTTAGCGTTGAGCTGTTCTTGCTTTTTCCAACTTGTATTTTATCTCTTTTGTACATTCAATTATAGGCTTGTAGTATAGAAGTTGTACTTGTACTCTTACCCAGTGGCTCTGCATTTATATTTACTGATACCGAGTATTGGGAGTTTTGTTAATTTTGTTATACTATTCTGTTGTTTTTGTTATATCTCCTTTCTTTATACCTTTCTTATTAATACTTGTGCATTCTGCTATTGATATAGTACCACTTTGCTTTGGCTTCAGGCTACATGGTTGGTTCACTTACTAGTGGAATAGTAGGTGACATCATGATCCAAGAAATAGGATCGTGACATGATTTCTATTAATACCTAATGTATAGTGTTGACTTGGATGCTGTAGTAATATAGACTTTATTGTAGGTTGTAATATATTAGAGGTTCAGTTGGGAGTTAGGGGATTTTGTTTAATAGTTATATTTAGACCAACCGAGGATGCTGCGGAGTACAATATTTTTACTCACTCCTCGCTTTTCTACACTTTTGTGCATGTGCAAAGCCCCATACTTAGCTTTTCTTTTACTAGTTAAGGATCACACCAAGGTCCTTAGAGGTACATATTATCCCTTCGTTAGTTGCCGAGGATGCCTCATCTAGCATTATTTTATTCGATAATCTTTACTTTATAAATATTTTGTCTATAAATTTAGATTTATTGTACTTAAACTCTTAGAGGGTTTTGAACGGAGACACCTTCTCCTTTTGTTTTTACGCTTTTATACATAGAATCTTTAATACTATTGTAGTTTACTTTCCAGTTTTACCTTGTTATTTGTTTTGATGACCTATTAGGTTTTCGGAACGTAGGTGTCGTCACCTTCAATTTTTGGGTGTGACAAGCTGGTATCAATCCATAGGTTGCAGGTCCCGCTGTTCACAATACAATTTTAGTAGAGTCTCATGTATCGATCAGAGACTCAATTACTTGTCTTCAAGAAGCAATGAAACTCTAGGAATATATCTTTTCATTCTCTTATTCTTATCTAATGTGATTCTTATGTGCATGTTCAGTCCTTGCATGTTTTTTTTGATGGATGGCAACAAATAGAGCTTCAGATAACAGGGTTGATGAGCTCCAGGATATATCTGAGCCAACTGTTAGGGGTAGAGACAAGGGTAGAGTTAGGGGTTGATGTAGATCACAAGGAAGGGCTAGATGGGCAACTCTAGCTAAGGTCGAGCCAGGGTAGCTTCACCTGAGACTGTGATATAAGGACTAGGTTCCTAAGGAGTATGTTGCAGCACCTCAGTTACATGATACACTATTGAAAGTTGTTAAGGTACTTGTGAGCATGGCATAGGGTGGCATACCCCCAGGATCGCAGACTAGGGCTGGGGAAGCGACTCTAGATCAACATACTATTTGAGAGTTCATGATCTGGTGAAACAACCGCCAGTGATTCCAGTTCAAATGGGTCAGCCACTCAAGGTCTAGATTCTAGCGTGATAGTTGTCCGTAATTCAGGGATGGTAGGTCATCCACCTATTGCACATCAAGTAAGTGAGATTTTAATTCTAAGAGTTGGAATTTCTGACGCTATCATTGTTGTGATATTTGATGAGTAGCAATGACAATATGAGAGGTTTTGGATGAAGGACTGTTGTAGCTTAAAGGTGGGATGACTGAGGATCCATATGAGTTCTTGACTACTTTCTATGACCTACTTTAGAGTGTTTGGATAGTTCAGACACAGGGTGTGTATCATACAGTTTTGCATCTTCTAGGTCCTGTTCAGCAATGGTGGCAATCTTATGTTTATTCTAGACCACTTGGGGCAATAGAGATGTTTTGAGCTCTTAAAGGACTACGATTTGAGTATTCTCTACCATAAGAGAAAGGCTAACGTGGTTCCTGATGTCTTGATCCCAAAGGTGGTGTTCCTTGGCCTAGCCATAGTTCCTATTTCTAAGAGTCCACTGGCTCAGGATATTTAGCTCTTAGCAGCATGATGATTAGTTTGGATCTTTCCATGCCAGAGCAAATTATTATCCATATTGAGTGTAGATCGTCCTTATTTGACAAGATTCAATAGCTCCAGTATGAGGGCCCATGTTTAGTTCAGTTGAGGGAGAGGGTCCTATTGGGTGATTTTCGATAGGCTGTGGTAGATTCTGATGGTGTGTTGTGGGTTCATGGATGCCTTGCTATTATGAGGATGATCTGATTCAGACCTTGTTGTGTGAGGCCCATTGTTCCAGATACTCTATTCATTTGGGTATTACCATGATGTACCA
>JBDJHY010232571.1:0-10995 GCA_039654485.1 Withania somnifera
CTACGGATTACAGGGTTTGGTTCTCCTACTGGTGGATAGTAGGTGCCATCATGACTCCGAAAAGTCGGGTCGTGACAATATCTACTCCCAAAAGCTATCTTTTGGACATCCTCAGCTCGAATCCTTTACTGTTGGTAGCCAAACCTCTAATCAATCTTAGAGAACACCATGGCTCCCTGAAGCTGATCAAACAATTCATCAATACAGGCATGGGATACTTATTCCTAACATTTACCTTTTTCAACTTCTTATAATCGATACACATCCGTAGAGAGCCATTATTTTTCTTCACAAACAATATCGAGGCACCCTACTATGACACACTAGGATGGATAAAACCGTTGTCAAGAAAATCCTACAAATCAACACTCAAATCATGAAGCTTAGCTGGGGCCATACAATACAGAGGAATAGAAATAGGCTTGGTTCCCGTCTCGAGCTCGATAGAAAAGTCTATATAATGCTCTTATGGGAGACCATGCAAATCAATAGGAAAAACATTAAAAAGTTGCTAATAACTAGCACAAACTTAAGGGAAGGGAACTCGACACTTACATCTCTAACATGGGCTAAATAAGCATAGAAACCTCTAGTAACAAGTCTACGATCCTGGCAATAGGAAATAAGTTGAACCAAGAATGGTTAGTGGGACCGCGTAATACTATAAAGGGTACAATGGGTACAGACAAGGTCAAAGTCTTGGCATAGCAATCTAGGACTATACAATAGGGGGATAACCAGTCCATGCATAAAATCACATCAAAATCTAGATATCTAACTCAATCAAGTTAGCACAAGTGTCATGACTTTGAATATTCACCAGAAATGACCTATATACTGATCCACCAATAGGGATAAGCCCACCAAGAAAGATACACTCAAGGGTATAGGAAGCCGCTCACTAATAACACTGAATCGCAAAGCCAAGTAAGCAGATATATATGATAAGGTAGAACTCGAATCAAATAATATCAATGCAAAATACATAAGAATAGTCAATGTACCAGTGATAACCACACCAGAGGCCTTAGCCTCAGACGCAACTCTATCAGGAATGGCATAAAAATAATGCTGACCCCCATTATACTCTGTATCAAAACCTCTACCTATACCTTTGCCCTATGAGCTCCTACCCTATCCCTCCATACGGTTGGTTTGGCGGCCCACCTATGACCAGTGACATTGCCTACAATGGATGAACAGGTAACACTGTAGCTTGAGTGGACCTACGCTAGGGACAATTGCGAGCAAGGTGGCCTCAGTATTCGTACTCAAAACATCCTTTTGCAAAATTAATCTCTGCGGACCCTGGGGCAGTCCCTGGAATAATGAAGCCACTCCCTACACTCATAGCAAGTATCCCCAGTCCTGGCCTGATAATGAGATCCCTTGGCATGACCTTCAACCTACTACCGGGAGCCTGAAGTAAAGCCTTGTACTATCTGCTATATTGGTCCCTTCGAAAAAAATCATGACCCCCTGATCTGGACCCTAAAAATCCAGCCTGATGGCGTTGCTTCTTCTCGTTGCCCCCTTGGGCATGGTGAGCCAAAGTCTCTATGCTTCAGGCATAGTTTGCAACATCCAGAAATGACTTCTGTTGCACTGGTAGTACCTCATCATGACCCTACAAATCCTACCTCATCCTATAAGTAGAGCGCCAAATCCGCTCCTCCTCTTAAAATAATACGTCACCACGATGTCTAGACAGGTCAATAAAGCAGGCCTTATACTCAGAAACCATTATGGAGCCCTAATGGAAACCCTTAAACTAGGTCGCCAATGCCTCATGAATGCTCCTAGGAATGTACTAGGATATGACATCCTTCTTAAACTTCACCCATGTCAGTGGGGCTGACCCTATGGTCTGGGATCTTGAAATACCCGCCACCACTTACTGGCGGCACCCTCAAGTAGATAGTAGGTAAACTCCATGCCACGCGAGTCCAATAGCTCCAATGTTCGCAGACTCTCCTCACATACCGTAATAAACTCATGGTGATCCTAGCCCTACACTTCTAAGAACCTGGTGGGGGAAATCCTCAGAAAATAGTCCAGCATCTTCCGTAGCTCAAGCGCTGGTAAAGCAGAAGTAGATGTTGGTGCAGAAGTAGTAGAAGTAGCTTAAAATGATGCAATCAGTGGTATCGATGGTGTTTTTGGTAGGGATTCAACCACTAGGGGAGATGGTGCACCCTGTGCCACTCTCTGAGTAGATGACTACGGCCTGTGTTCCGATGTACCATCTAACATCTGTAACATCTACCATAATAGGTCTTTAAATATGGTAGGTGGTGGTTGTACAGGCAGTGGCGGGAGGGGGAATGAGGTACCTGCTGCTGTGGATTAGATAGGGCAATAGCGACTGGCTGACCATCATCTCCTATCCCTTCCTGGCTAGTTGAGGGAGGGTGTTGATCTATGAAGATCCTCTGGTATGGACCATATGCGAAAGAGTGAAACCAAAGTAGGTTTTCAGAAAAGGAATGAATATCAATGCATGATATGATTCAAATGATGAGAGTGTTTCCTATACCACCCTATAGCCTCCTAAAGATTGGATGCTGACTTCTACAGATCAATCCATAGTACTCTACTAGGAACTTACTCAAATGCCAAAAAGACCGATGAACCTAGGGCTCTGATACCTCTCTATAATGACCTAAAACTCGGGTCGTGAGGGAATTTACAACCCTCAAGTAGACAAACCTCACCCTACAACCCAGAGCTATGCACAATGGGCTATATAAACTCGAATCATATAATATTTTAGAAAATCATAAGCAGATATATGTAAAAGCAGAAGCAGAAGAAATATATATATCACTCAAATCCCAAAACTGGTGTCAATGGCACATGGAGCTACTATACAGAGTATCGAAAAGATAAAAATATATACACAAAGCATCTACTAAAAATGTGAAATACACAATGACTGCTATAGATAAATATAAAGTAGAATGGGAATCAAGGAGACCACTATCATCTTCGACAGTAAAGCTCATCATAATCCCTGCAACAACTGCATCTACTTCGCATGATCTCAACATCTCCGATAACCCTTACTGGTATCTTCACCATGAAAAATGGTACAAAAGTACACCATGCATACAAAATAGGGTACCCAGTAGGCATCATAGGCCGATCGAGCTAAAATAGAGTATAATTTAGAGAGGAGAGGAAGTAAAATAGACCAAAGATAGTGAGAAAGTAGTGGAAATAACAATAAATCTAAAAAGATAAAGGTGAAAGAGTGCAATACCACAAAAAAGTGTAAGTATAGGAAATTAAACCATGGTAGACATGTACAAGAAGTAACCACTACCGAACAACCTGAAGTCAAAGTAAATGAAATGTACCTATGATCCAGCTAAACCATGACCCAACTAACCGTATATATATATACACCATGAATAAAGAATCAAAAGGTAAAATACAATTAAATATGGAATAGAAATAAACACACAAAAACCTTCCTGGTGCCCCATCCCTCCAATAGGTAAAAAAAGCACAACAAAACCCATCATGACTCCTCCCTTAAGCCCCATGAGCAGAACCAACACAAAGGATCTACACGAGGGTGTAGGAAAGTAAATCTGAATAAAGTCATGTTGTACCATGGGCCTCCTTCTCATTAACTGTAAACTCTTGGGGACATAAGTCCCTACCAAATCCAGTCTCAAGGTCTATGCCTCAGAGATCCGCGCCTCAAACTCAAGTGTAGGGTCTAAGCCCTATCCGTGCCAAAATCTGGGGTATATGACCTACATATGCCATACTCAAGGTTTGTGCCTTGGAGGACCGTACCTCAAACTCAACTGCAGGGTAACTACCCCCACCATTAACTATCTAGGAGGTTTGTCCCTCACCTGTGCCATACTCAAGATCTGTGCCCCTTATCCTCTCTAAATCGAGGGCAAGGTTTAAGCCCTACCAACACCACTCGCACCACTCAAATTAAATAATATAACAATGTTGGATCACGGTGCATCAGTAACAATGCCTATTAATAATTGAAATGGAAAAACTCAAAGTCTAAGATCTACCTAAGGACACCAGCTAAGAGATCATCTTACAACACTCGCCGCGCAATAACTCAAATAGTCCCCTAAGGTTTGTGGCCCTATGCGGTGAGGCCAGGACCAGAACATACAACCCTTCACCCTATATGACCCTTCAAAGCCCCTCAAAATTTGTTAAAATAAACTAAAATGCAATGATCAACCTAAATTCCAACCCACACTGTTGGGAACATCATCAAGTACAAAATAATAGCCCAGTCTGTAAGAAAAGAAAATAAACCTAGCATACCTGGTGCCGACGAGAAATCCTTGAATTGGGCACACCGTAGGGTCAAATATCCAACGCATCTAAAAGTGTTTGTAACTAACAAATTTTGATTTCAAGGATTAAAAAAAGAAGAATGAGACCCGTATTTCAATTTGCAAATCAGTTTAAAAAACAAGCCCCAAAATAGGCTCTTGAGCCCCATAGCCTAAAATATTGAACTAAAAATACCAAGACGATGAACTTAGATCAAGGAAAAGGTGGTTCAATTTTGAGCTCCAACAGACCACCAGAAGGTCCTCAAAACAGCACAGGTAGATGATGATCAAAAGTGCAAAAAGTTTCCCACTCAATTAAAGAAAAAAAAATATAGATTACGCACTGGAATTAAGACACAACTTGATCATTGGGTGAAATTCCACTCCAAGAGGTAGAATCAACCATAATTAACTGAAATTTTAAGGAAAACAGGTCAGCAATCGATTTAGGCCATTGAAGGCGAAGCAACCTCTCTTTCCATGAAATCCTAACTAAGGGGAAAGACTTATCAATGAGGGGGAGTGAGAGGAGGAACTTGGGAGGGAATTTTTCTTAAATAATCTGGGTTTCTCCACCTAAAAGAGCTGTTGTAATGACGGGAAATGGAAGAAAAATATGGGAAAATGATTTGAGATTGTGAAGGGAAGGTTTTTATACTACCAGGCTGTGATACATCATGATCGCGTGAAGGGATGGTCATGATCGCAAAGAATAATAAGAAAGGGTGCATTGCGATCACGTAAATCAAGGTTGCAATCTGCATGAGCAAGGGGGATCAAAGTTATACGATCGTGTGAAGGGTATGTCACCATCGCGATGAGAAGGAAAGTCAACAGTTCGCGATTGTATAGGGATGAACGCAATTGTAATGATTAGGGAAGTCAGGACTTTGCAATTCTGTAAGGCTGGTCCACAATCGGGATGAGAAAAACATCCTTTTTCAGAAATAATTTTTACAACAAAAACCTGCTAAGAAAAGAAGGTTTAGAATACCACTAGAATGTGTTCAGGGTCCAAATTATGCAAATGAATGATGCATGTACACCCAAAACAACATTTTAGACCCAACAGTATAGTTGAAATTGGAATACAATGCTATTTTTTGGGAATGTTGATCAAGTCAACACCTTAGGAAAAAATCACAAATCCATCTCATACCTCAAAAAATGCAAAAACAACCCCGGGAATGAACCAGTCACCCAACTAGCCCAAAGTCAATATTCTAGAGTTGATAGAATTTTTGGATTTCTGATCCGAATATCCAATCACAAAAATACCACCCAGTCTCTAAAATGAGCATTGGCTAAGCTAAAATTCTATAAATTAGCTCAAATTCAAGACAGACACCCCGGAACACAAACTCAAGGTCCATCTAGACCATAGTCAACATTCTATAGCTAATAGAACTGTTGAAATTTGATTTTGAGTGCATTTGCTAGGTTTTCACTCTCAAGTTCCACCATTTCAAGGTTAGGCCTCTAAATAGAGAAACCAAGAGAACAGTTTATAGAACTTCTAGAGAACCATACTAACGGTCCTAGAAAGTCGTGAATGACTTGGGAAAGATAATAAAAGGCTCTAAACATAGAAAAAAGGATAAAAGCAAGGAAATTACCAGGAGGGTCATTAATAGTCACTACCTTGATTTTATACACTTGTGTAGGTGCTGAATCAGGTTTGATTTGAGCATTCCCTCTTCCTGATCAGTCTGAGGTTGTGTTATTGGAAAGTTAAGGTTGTTGTTTGTCATTTGACAGATGCCCAAACTCTTTATTATATGTATTAGATCCTACTTAAGTATTCTAGACATTGAGACTTATGTATTATTCGGTTATGTATTTCTATATTAGAGGTTTGTACATTGTGAACTAGATTCTGTTTGTATTTATATTTGGATTTTAATTTTGTATGTTCTTTTTTTTCTTGTTAATTCATTACTTTCTACATATACCCTTATAGAGTTTTCTAGGCTAACCTGTCTAGGGGGGATAAGGTAGGTACCGTCACGACCTTAGATTTTTGAGTCATGACACTATTATAACAGTGGTTATAGTGGATGCTTCTTGTTCATAAAAATCATTATCTCATCATTTGCGTCTTAAGTTGTAAATAAAATCAGTCACTGTTACATTTATCCTTAGTGTCAAATTGATAAAATGCCAAATAGTTGTTATGTTCGAGATTATTTCTTTTGGGTGTTTTTAAGTGTTGTTTGGTTATGTTGTTTCTCGAGGAGAAATGAATGTTCTATGTTAAGGGTGTTTATGTGATGGCATTTGATGTCACATATTTTGCTTAAAACCGTGAATAATTGTATTTTCATAAAACATATTTGGTAGATTTAATGTGGTTTCTATGTTTTGTACATGTTTTAAGGTTGAGATTGAGGATTTGGAAAAAATTCTAAAGAAGACAAATTTGGATGCACTTTAGAAGAACCATACATTCCTAGATGATTCGACCAAGTCCTATCGCCCAGGAAGAAGAGGTCTATTTTTCTTCTTGTACCATCATCCAACTCTGGATGAATCGTCCAGCCTTGGATGAAACTTCTAGACGCTTATCGCCTAGAATATTCTTGGCTATTTTTAGAAGAACTATGGTGGACCTCTCTAAGGACAATTTTCCTATGCCTGGAAGAATCATCTATCTTACTATAACCTAGAGTAATGATTATTGTTCTTACTATTCCTGGAAGAATCATCCATCTTACTATAACCTAGAATAAGAATCATCTATCTTACTATGCCTGGAAGAATCATCTATCTTCCTCGTCTAATGATTATTGTTGTAACTAGAGTAATCATCTTGATGTTGTTGGTGGATAAATTTTGGATTCATTTATAGTCTGAAAAGGTGTAAATGTTATTTGCCTTTGATAGGTTGAGAAACACTTAGACAAACATGTTATTAATGATAACTAGTAAATTGTAGTAAGATGCAAGGTCATTGATGTTTAAAACCTGAATATATGTTAGTTCCATGGGGAATCCAATCCTAGATTATCTATCATCTGATTTGTTGTACCAATATTTACATTTTGAATATCAAAATGTGGTTAAATTTCTACTCCTGAATTATCAAAACTGCATAGTTTTCTTATTATTTCTACAGAAATAATTTACTAGTATTTAAATATTTTTATTGGACTTAAATTTGAAACCATATTTTGTCACGAATCGAGTTGTAATAGTGTCACATCCCACATGCATACACGCCTAGGAAGTAGATGCCATCAAGACTTGAATTTTGGGTTGTGACATATTTCCTATGGGATTCGATCCCAACCTAGTTCGATTATATATTTGACAATGTCCATTTTATTCTTCAATTAGAAAAGTAATTTTGACGTACCATAAAGCCTTAAATTTTGATATTGTTGACTCCAGTGAATATTCCTTGAATAGAAACTTTGAATCAAATTTTAACAGTTCTGTTAGCTCCAAAACATGGATCTTGGTCTAGATAGACTCTTGGTTTGGACCGGAAGGCTTTATTGCAATTTTTATCTCGTTTTTTTTTGTGTCTTTTGGGTTTCAAAAGTTTGACTTTCATTGAATTTTTGATGACTAGAGCCTCAACTTGTAAATTTGACTATTCTATAGCTCCAACATATTGAGTTTGGGTTAGGTGAGGTGTTCGTTTAAGCCTGAGGTTAGCACAACTCATTTCAGATACTAAGTTGGAATTTATGAACTTTAGGCCGAGGGTTGACTCTATCCAATATTTTTTGTAGTGATCTCAGATCAAAATTTCATCTGAACCATTGAGTCAGAAATTTTATTTCAATGAAATTTGCATATTTGGTTTGTATTCATTGGGTTCAAAATTTCATTTCAAAGCAATTTGCATATTTGGTTTGTATTCATTGGGTTCCCAATACATTTCGAACCCTCGTTCCGGCTATATTTCACGATTGTTTACTACTGTCATCTATTGCTGGTGTCATGCGTTCATAGTGGTCTATCATTTTGACCTACACGATCTCTACCCTGTGTCACACGATTGCATGATGTTGACTGAGCCTTTGACCATTTTCCTTCTTCACAATCGCAAAGCTAGACCTTTTTGTTCTTCCCGATTGTGATGTACCTTATGCAATCGCGATGCTCCATAAATATCTTCTACGACATTGTGATCCACATGGATGTGATAACGATGACCAAATTGCTGCCAGGTATAAATTTCCAAATTCCAACTTTTTAGCTTAGTTTTCTTTTTCCTCTTTACTCTAAACCCTATTGTCAAGCTTGAAAATTCAAAGGTCTCCATTATTAAGCTAGGGAAATATTGAAAAACTTTTTAAATCATTTCCCATAATTAATTGGTAATTTTTCACTCAAATTTTATTGAAATTCTTCCATAAATTCCCAAATTTCTCCTACTTCTTTCTTCACTTTATTTCTTTAATTCTAGCTTGTTTTTTTGTTCTTCTAAGCTCCAAATTTGGGTGTGAATTCCTTACGACGTAGAGAATATTTGGGTACCTCTTATTTGGAGTTTTGGGTTTGCAGGCCCGTTTTGACTCAAATTTTGACCTCAACTATAATTATAGCTTTATGGGTATTATTTGACTCGATTTAACACAGATTATTATTTTCCTAGTTTTCTAATCAGTTGAGTTTTTGGTGCATTTTTAGTCGTGTCCAGGCTACTTCTGAAGACAAGTAGGATATGGGTTAATGATCTTACATGAGGCTTATATTTGAAATAATGGTATGATTTAACATCTTTGGGTTGGGAATTTTAGGTTGGTACCATTGACCCTCTTCTCTTCTTTAGTTTGTCTTTTGATTTTTGTTTCGATATTATGTTTTGATTATCGATTACCCTATGACCCTGAGTGGTATATATTGACTTTGTAATATATATGGTGGGTTTATTAGAAGCGTTTGTGATTGCCATACTTATATGACTGATTATTATGTATTGTAGTGATTCGGAGCATGTGTAGGGTCGACAAGACCATCTATGATCTATTTGCTTTGATTGCTCATGTCATCATTATGAAACGAGGATCTGATATATTGGTTTCTAAAATTTTATGGCCGATGGACAAATATTGTTGATTTTAAGACCTTGCATGTCCTTGAGGGCCCCTTTTTGATATTGATGAATAATACTACTATGAAATTTTGATAATGAAAGTTAATCACTGAGATTTTGATATTACTAGATAATACAGATGTAAAATTGGTTTATAAAATGGATTCTTTACTTAAAAAGGGTTATTTCATGATTTTCTTAAATTATTTCTTACCCAATTGTCGATTGGGCACACGATAATTCTATCTTTCTAACTTGTATTAGTCCAGGTCTTAAAACTTGGCACCGGGTACTATGACCTTGCTAAAACATATAGTTTTGACCCATTTTCAGAGGATGAGTATTATAAATTACTTGATATTAGTCACAATGATTCTCGGGCATTGATATCGAGCTTTTGACTGGTTTTAGACCTGGTGATGCTTAGGAACATGCTTTGAGATACGAGATATGATAGTTATGAGATCTGATTATGAGATAGTATGTGGGGAAGCCATCCTTGGGCCTTGCCTATTCGAGTTGCAGCCGCCAGAGAAGATGCCCTATCTATGACTCCCACGAGTTCTGCCTTTACAAGTCACAGAGATAGAAGGGATGCATATAATATGATACACCTGTACCATTGTATCATGTTTGTGTTACTTTCGACAATTGTTTTCTTGGATGTACCGCCTGGTAGTGTGGAATGCCAGCTTGTTATATCTTCTTATTTTTTCCTTTATCTATTTTGATTAATTATTATTTGCTATTTTCTTTCTCATGACCTTATTTGGGTAGTTATGAATGGGCTTCCATTTGATTAAGTCTTTTTTCTTCATCTTTTATTGAGGCTATTGGTACACCAACCTTATTTATTCTCCTCACTTGATTAATTATTACAAGGACTCAGGTACGTCTTCTCCTCCTTTCTGAGTTCTCCTATTACTGTTGTTAACTACCTCCATTATTTGTTCCTTGTTATTTCAAGGTTATTTGTAGATAGTTACCTGGTTATATTTGTACTCTTTGACTTTTGTGACTTATTTTCTTCATTATTTGCTATTTACTACTTTTATTTATTATATGGGCCCAGTCAGCCAATGATGCCTACTGGGTAACCGATTGCTTTGGCGATTTTGTATTCATAATACACTTTGCATCTTCCTGGTGCAAATTCAAGTATGAGTAAGCGACGTGATTCCTGAGGTTCATGCTGCTATCCAAATTCTAAGGTAGAGGGGATCTTCGACATTCAAGATCATACTTTATATTTTCCCCTTAGATTGCTTTCTTATTTTTCATTAAGAGATGTTGTATTTGTATCAGACTTTGTACTTATTACTTAGTGGCTCATGTACTAGTATACCAGTTTTTAGGAATTTCTTTTATTGTATTGGACTTCCTTGTGTTCTTTCCTTATTTATGCTATCATCTTCCTATTTTATTTATTACTTTTGATTCGGTACTTGATGGGTGGTTCTTCTATTATGGGATGTAGGTGCCTTCATGACCTGAGAAATTGGATCCTGATATTACTAACGACTAGTAAGTCTTGTTAAGATTATCCGGGATAAGCCACTCTTTTTACATGGTGTATTGACCTACTCGATGTAACTGCTACTCGATATGTACCCTTACCTTGAT
>JBDJHY010232582.1:0-10995 GCA_039654485.1 Withania somnifera
CATAGCACTAATGTGGTGGAATATTGGGCTATTCCCAGCTGGTTGGACTTTGGGGGCTAGTTTCTGGCCTGCCCTGTGCAAGCTCAGTGTTGGATCACGTAGCCCAATTGAAGGGAATGGGCTGCAGCTGCATGGCTGTTCCTAAAGCGGGTCTATCCTTTTCAGGCCCAAAGTGAGTTAATTCTCTTCAAGCCCAATGGAATTGGGCCAGAGTATCTGTACTCTACAAATTGCCTGTGTGTTTTTTTATTCGCTTTTGAATATGTAACCATTTTTCGTGGGATGCCCCAAAGTATTTTGTTAAATATGGCCGTTCATTGAGAAGATTCAAAATGCCTGAGGAAGCATAAATAGACTAGTATAGGTTAGATGGATTTAACTTTTCGCTATCTTTTTGTTTTGGACTGTATAACTTAAATATTATTTTTATGTTATTTTTATTGCTTGTGCATGCTTGTTTATGTGTGTTTTTTGCACTCCATTTGATATAATTTTTATTTGAACCAGTACAAGCCGATCAAAGCGACCATGCTAAAATCATGGGATCAAGGGGTGCCTCTCACCTTTCCCTCGGTTAATAGAATTTTTTAACTAAAATCTCTATCACTGATACGTTTAGAGTCAAATTATTTTAAAAGAAATTTTAATCGGTGACTTAACACACCAAAACTCAATGTCAAGTGGCAACTCCTTTTTCTTCAATAAATCTCTTTTCAAATGCCTTTCCGTAACTTTTTAATAAAAATTGTTTTGAACCTTTAAAAAATATAAACTTTCTTATCTTTTTGGTTTTAAAAAAAAAAAGGGTGTGACAAATTGTCCACTAATTTTTCTGCAATGTGGAGTCCGAGGATAGTTTTGCCAGATATCATATTTTTACATTGGTAAGAACCCAAAGAATGAAAGGGAATGTATATTTTCGAGGATCACGTTGCTCGTAAAAAGATATTTTGGGATCTGAAACAGGAAATTCATGATATTTCACAGAATTTCGGTAGGTATTAGTTCAAGGATTTTTTTGAATATGGGTCTCGAGATAGTTTTGCCAAATATAATATTCTTTTCATCTGCAAAGACCTAGTGAACGACAGATAATACATCTTCGAGGATCACGAAGCTTGCACATGATTAAAACGGAAACTGGAACAAAAAAAATTATGGATTTTGGTCAGTAACAGTCCATGAATTTTTCTGGATTATGAGTTATTGGGATTTTTTTTTTCAGATATCATATATTTTCATCTACAAGGGCCTATTGAACGATGAGAAATGTGTCTCTGGGGATCACGGTACTCGTACAACTTTTTTTGGGGATCAAAATAGGAAATTTGTGATTTTGGATGATCTCTATGGATATTAGTCCACTGATTTATTTGGAATATGGGATTCCAGGACAGTTTTTCCATAATCATATTTTTTCATGTAAGAACCCAGAGAACGATGAGGATTGTATTTCCAGGGATAACTATGCTCGTGCAGGATTTTTAGGGCTCGAGATAAGAAATATTTTATTTCAAAGGATATAGGTGGGTATTAGTTCACTGATTTTTCTTGAATATAAGGTCCCAGGATAATTTTGTTAGATACATAAGTTTTTATTTGTAAGGATCCAGTAGACAACGAGGAATTCATCTCCAAGGATCATAATGACTGTAGAGGATATTTCTGGGCCCTAAATAGGAAATTCATGATTTCGGAGGATTTCGATGGTTTTCAGTCCGTGAATTTTTCTTGAATATAGGGTCCCGAGATGGTTTTACCAGATATCATATTTTTGTCTTTAAGGATCCAATGAAAAATGGTGAATGCATCTTTGAGGATCACAATGCTCGTACAAGATTTTATGGGGCCCGAAACAGGAAATTCATTATTTCAGAAGATTTCGATAGGTATTAGTTCACGAATCTTTTTGGAGTATGGGGTCTGGGGATAGTTTTGCTAGATATCATATTTTTTCATCAATAAAAATTCATTGAACAATGAAGAATGCGTCTTCGGGGGTTACGGTACTCGCATAGAATTTTTTGGGGCTTGGAATAGGAAATTGAAATTTTGAAGGATTTCGATGGGTATTGGTCCATAAATTTTCTGGAATGTGGGTCTCGATATAGTTTTCCAAGATATTATACTTTTTAATTTGTAAGGACCTAGTGACCAGTGGAGAATGCATCTCTGGGATCATGATGCTCGTACAGGATTTTTTTGGGGCGTGCAACATGAAATTTGTGATTTTGGAGGATTTTTGTGGATATTAGTCTACGAATGTTTCTAGAATATAGTGTCCCACAATAGGTTTTTCATCTATAAGGATCCGGTTAATGACGGAGAATGCATCTTCAAGGATTACGCGCTCGTATAGGAAATTTTAGGGCCCGTGATAGGAAATTCACAATTTTGAAGGATTTCGATCGATATTAATGCATGGTTTTTCTAAAATATCATGCTCTGAGAAAGTTTTACAAATATCATATTTCTGATATATAAGGACTCGATGGACAAAGAGAAATGCATCTTCTTTGATCATTGCAATGACCCTTATAGTCATTTATGATAAAAATGCGACGTTTTGTATTCTACAGCATTTTGGTAGTTACCCCAAGTCATTTATGACTTTCTGGGACCAACAGTTCGGATCTTTGGCTATTCGATCTAGAAATATCTCAAATTTCCTATTTTAGAGCCTAAAACTAAGTACTCGTTGACCAAAGTCAACTTTCCTTCAATACGATCTCGGAATTTAATTCCAAAAGTTCTGTTAGCTTCAGAATACCAAACAAAGTCAAGATTAACCTTAAGTTTGTGTTTTGTAGGTTTCGTTTGCAAGTTATGCGAAATTGTGGATTTTAGTTAAGTTTATAGCCTAAAGAGGATATTGAGTGGTAATTTGATATTCGGAGTGTCGAATTGGAATTCTGATGCTTCCAGTAGTTCTAAAATGATGATTTTAGGCTAGGTGAGGTGTTGGTATAATTTCTGGACTTGTCGTTGCATTTTCGAGGTGTTGGTGGAGAAGTGCACTTTTGGCTACTTTTGGTTTGAGAGGTCATTTTGCGAAAAAGACCTTGGATTTAAGTTTTGTCGATTCCATTGAGTCCATAATGTTGTTTCAATGTTGTTTGCATATTTGGATTGTCCAAATTCGACTATGCTTGATCCCCAAACCCTTGGGTGGAAATTTTGAAATTTGCAGCAGAGACCTATAACTGGTGCAGGTGCAGCATTTCATCGCGATCGCGCTAGGACTTTTGCTATCGCGATGCAAAAATTTCCTCTTGAGCGTGATCACGATCATGTACACCAGATCAAATATCCAGTAAATTACTCAGCACGATCGCGACTACCCCCATGCGATCGCGATGCAGGGCGCCTAGCAACATATAAATTTTTGCACGATACCTCTTTATTATTTTAGCAGCCATACTTTGTTTTGTTCTGTTCCTGAGTGAAAATAAACCCCAAAATACAATTCAAGTTCAAGGAAATCCTCACATCATTCCCTTTTCGATTCCACACAAATATGGGTAAGTCTCCTTCTCTTCTTCTTCCTTATTTTCTTAGTTATCAACCATTAATGGCCTAAGAGTGGAAATTGATGAAATCACCCCATAGTTCATTTAATTTTGTATAATTCTTTATTATTTGTATATACATTGTTCCTAGGATTGTTAATACATCAAAATTCCAACGTTAAATCCATAAATATTAAATCATTGATCACTTTAAGGTCAATTCTATCTAGGCTAATTTGAAGCCCTTCTCGCACTCGAATTGTGCCCAATTTTGGAGCACGAGTTGCTGGTAGTGTTGGGAACCCCGTAGCGAAGTTTATTTTCAATTTCGACAAGTGAGCCTTGCAAGCTCCTTTTAGGACCAGTTTGAAACTTAGCATAAAATACATCGTTAGACTCGTATTAATATATGAATCCATTGGCACAAGTTTCAGATCAGTTGGAGCACGTTTGATATCAGTCGGAGTACAATACATAATATTGAAGAGCTTTGTCACCGGACGACAGGTAGGCTCCGTGGGGCTATCTCTAGGTATATATCTTTAATAATTGTACTAAATAGCATCCTTGGGTTGGGTATCTAGGTTGAAAAGTAACCCAATACCATTCTTTCATCCATTCCATGTTGATATTGATATTGATATTTTGGCACCCGAGTGATATGGTGCTCGAGACTCAGCATTTGATTAGAGTTACCTGTACAGGGCATAGGATGTGGATATTTCTTTGTTATATGTGATATATATATATGTATATATATATTGTTGATATGTTGTGCATGCATGATACAAGAGGTCGAGCCTAAGGCTCTGATGAGAGTGCATTGGAGCTGGGTAGGATCACCACATGATTTATGAGTCATGATGGAAAGTGGATGATTTGATGATAGAGTTAATAGTAGCAATAATAAATAAATGAGAACACTTTAATAATAATATAAGTAATGATCTTTTGCTGTTTGAGTCTCGACATTGTATCGAGCACCGGGTAATACTTTGACCTATTTTAGTTTAGGCTTCACTTTCTGGCATCGAAAAAAGTATCTTTTTACCAGTAAATGCTGGGACTTGAGAACGACTCCTTTCGGTAGTGAGTACAATGCTGGGACTTGAGATCGTCGTCTTATGATAGTGAGTACAACTTTTTGACACAGATGGTACTATTGGTTATGGAAACATAATGATACTAATTTGCTGAGAACCATAGGTGATACTACCATACACGGGCATTGTACGCCTTGACTTTCCTAGTACGGCTAGTAGGATAACACTGATATGAGGCACAAAGTGCTAGCAGGATAACATTGCGGTTCTGAAATTGGGATGTGAGGTTCTGATAACAATCATCCGTATGTTACTTTTCTGCACTTGTTTTCTTCAGTGTGCTCATAGACTGGGTGGGGCATCTATGGGTGAGCATGTTTCTGTGTACGCTACGCTTCCTTATGGGGGACTTATAAGTATTTAATTACTTTACTTTATTATCCATATTACTTCTTAGTTGTCCTTATTAGTTACTGATTGTTTCATGTTATATGGGATTAGTACTTTACACTCTTACTCAGTTATATACCCTTTCACTTGAGGTTACCGGTATACGGACCATCTTCTACTCCTATCTTCTTTGATTCCCATTGATTATATTATATTTCACATATATTGTTGCAAGGATGTCGAGTACGTTTTATTCCATTGCCTGAGATCTTGTTATATGATTAGCTAGCGATATCAGTCTATGTGACACTTGATTTTTAATTGAGTTGCTAGTTCCTATATTGTACTATTTGCTCCTGTGACCCTTTCCTTGCACTCTGTTATTTACTGCTTTTATTATTATTATGTGCTCAGTGGACCCTCGAAGCCTACAGGGTTCGGGGTGCTTCGGCGACTTATACTCATACTACATTTGGACATGTGCAGATCTAAGTATAGTTTCCTGTTCACGATATACAGACATCTGTTCGTTCAAATCTTATTCACCTTGGATATTCAGGGTAAGTTTGGCGTCCAACTTGTTCTTTCTTCTCTTCGAACTTATGTTTTTTTTATCTCCATTGTATTTTGGAATCATCTTTATACTACACTTACTTTAGTTTTATCATTTCTGTACTTAATGGTTCAATTGACACTGATACCGAATTTTTGGTAGACTATGTTACTCTTTGAGACTTCCGCTTATTATTATTATTAACTTGATTTCTTTGAAATACTTTTGCATTTAATGTAGTAGTTCCCCTCTTCATCTTCGAACAAGGGGTTTGGTTCTCCTACTGGTGGTATAGTAGTTGCCATCATGACCTATGAAATAGGGTCATGAAAATTTGGTATCATAGCCTAGGTTTATCGATGTAGTGTGCCAAACCAATGTCTAGTAGAGTCCTGCGGATCGGCCCAGAGACATCTGTTACTTATCTTCGGGAGGCTATAGTGATATTTAGGAAAATTGACTCTTTCTTTTGAATCTTGTATCGTGCGTATATCCTTGAAGGTTCCTTGAAATTCTCATTCATTTTCTTAATGTTTTGCAGATGTCGTACACTTGTTCAACTGCACCTAAAAAGACGACTGACGCACCAGCTGGAGTGCCTACTCCAGCTGCTGTTGTAAAAGTTCCATAAGTTCTTGCAGCACCTATTGTGGCACCAGCTGTGACACAAATAGTAGCACCTATTCCTACACCTGCTGCAGCACCATCCCCAGATATTCGCAGTATGCTATGACAACTAATTAGTGCCTTTAGAGGCCCTCCTACAAATGGGACATAGCCAGTAGTCCCGGTATCTTAGCCGATAGTGCAGACAGTGCCATCGTGGCTCTGATATTGACTTCTGCTCCTGTTCAGGTTTTTCCAGTACCTACCATTGCTCCTATTAAGAAAATTCAGCCATGTCAGACACGGATCAGAAGCTCCTAACTCAGTTTCTGAGGTTGGATCCCCCCAGATTCACTGGAGCATCGGGGGAGGATGCTCATGATTTTATGGTTGAATGTGAGGAGAGATTGACTAATATGGGGGTATTGCATACCCATAGTATAGCTTTTACCACCTATCATATGCATGGTGTGGCAAAATAGTGGTGACGGGCATTCTTAGTTTACAGACCCACTGGTTCATCGCAGCCAACTTGGGCTGAGTTCTATGAGGAAGTTCATTTTTAGGGCCAAGAGAGAGTGCCTGAGGGAAGAGTTCCAGAAGTTAGAGCAAGAAGTGATGTCTGTGGTAGAGTATGAGCATAAATTCCATTAACTATTAGTTTATGGGGTTGAGTTCATGTTGATAGAGGTTGAGAGAGTCCACAGGTTTGCATATGTATTAAGGGATAGGCTTCGCGAGGCAGTGGCCTTTTTGGTTTCTGACGACCATCCATTCCAAGCATTAGTTGATCATGATAACTCTATGGAAGCCCTCCATCATGAGTCGCATTAGCACAACGAGAAGAGGCAACGACATCGGGGAGGTTATAGTGGGTCCTATTCTGGGGGCTACGGTTAGTTTCATCAGCCGCAGGGCTAGTCTAGAAGGATAGTGTAGGCATCACTCCAGGTTTCTTTTCCTTCGCCTATACAGTTTTCCAAAAGGGTTAGTTCATCATAGCAGAATAGACATATGGATTCTGGTAGAGGAGCCCTACAGAGTAGGCCATCTAGGCCATGTTATGAGTGTGGTCTCGTAGGCCAGTACACTAGATTTTGTCCTTATACAGGAGATATTTAGCCTGCTCCAATAGCTACACAACCAGTGAAAGTAGTATCTCCGCCAGCCAGAGGTGGGGCACATGGTATTATATAGGTGGTTGCTAGCGTGGTAGGGGTGGTTGTCCCTGTGGTGGTTAATATGGCGGTGATTGCCAACTATATGCCATTCCTTCTCGACTTGAGTTTGAGGTCTCTGATATAGTGATTACAGGTTTGATTTCTATGTGTTCTATACCTGCGTCAGCCTTATTTGACCCAAAATCTACATGTTCTAATGTGTCGTCTTATTTTTCACCTAGTTTGGGGTTACCCAGTGAGTTGATGTCTATGTCTATGCATGTTGCTGCCCCAGTAGGGGATTCTTTAATAGTGAATCGGGTGATCCTATCTTGTTTGATTTCTATTGGAGGGTTAGATACATGGGCTAACTTAGTGTTGCTAGAGATGGTGGATTTTGATATTATACTGGGTATGGACTGGTTGCCTCCACATCGTGCAGTTTTGGATTTTTATTCCAAGACTATTACCTTAGCATTACTAGGTTTATCTCCGATGGTATGGCAGGGTTCTAATAGCCGCACACCATAGGTTTTATTTCTTGCCTACGGGCTAGGAGACTAGTAGGGAGAGGGTGTTTGGCATATTTAGCCTATGTTTGTAATATACAGGTTGATACCCCTACTCCTGAGTTTGTCCCTATTGTTTCTAAGTTTCTTGATGTATTTTTGACCCACCTACTAGGCATACCACCAGAGCGTGATATTGACTTTATTATTGATTTAGAGTCGGGCACTAAGTCCATTTCGATTTCTCTTTATCATATGGCTCCTGCTAAGTTAAGGGAGCGGAAAGTTTAGCTTCAGGATTTGTTAGATAAAGGTTTTATTCATTCTAGTGTGTCACTATGGGGTGCACCAGTTTTATTTATAAAGAAGAAATATGGTATGATGAGAATGTGTATTGACTACCGACAACTAAATAAAGTTACTATGAGAAACAAATATCCTATGTCGAGGATTGATGACCTATTTGATCTACTTCAGGGAGCAGCGGTGTTCTCTAAAATCAATTTAAGATCTTGTTATCATCAGTTACATATTCACATAGAGGATATTCCTAAGATAGCTGTCAGGACCCGTTATTGTCACTATGAGTTTTTGGTTATGTCCTCTGGGTTAACTAATTCCCAGTAGTGTTCATGTATTTGATGCATAGGGTCCTTAAGCCCTACTTAGAATCATTCATGATTGTGTTGATAGATGATATATTGATGTATTCACATATCAAGTCTGGTCATGAGCAACACTTGAGATTGACTCTCCAGACACTGAGAGAACATAAGTTTTATGCTAAGTTCTCGAAGTATGCGTTTTGATTAGAGTCCATTGTATTTTTGGGACATCTAGTGTCCAAGGATGGAATTAAAGTTGATCTAGCAAAGATTCAGGTAGTACATGATTGGCCAAGACCGACTTTTGTTTTTGAGATTCATAGTTTTGTAGGCTTGGCTGGATACTATCGGTGTTTTATCGAGAGGTTCTCTTCGATTGCAGCACCTTTGACCAAGTTGACCAGGAAAGATATTTCCTTTCAATGGTCTGAGGATTTTGAGTTGCTTTGCTAAGCTCAAAGACGCTCAAAGACTTATTGACTTCAGTGCCAGTTTTTGACCTTGCCAGTGGAGGGTCAGGGATTTTCCATGTATTGTGATGCTTTTGGTGTTGGTTTGGATTGCGTCTTGATGTAGGACGATCGATTTATCGCATATGATTTAAGGCAGCTGAAGGTGCATGAGAATAATGACCCTATTCATAACTTAGAGTTGGCAGCGGTAGTGTTTGCACTTAAGATTTTGAGGCATTATCTATATGGAGTTCAGTGTGAGATCTTTACTGACCATCATAATATTTAGTATATTATGAGTAAAAGGGAGTTAATTTTCAGGCAGTGGAGGTAGATCGAACTACTGAAGGACTATGACATTTCCATTCTATATCATCCAGGCAAGACAAACAGAGTGGCAGATGCCCTAAGTCAGAAGGCAGTTAGTATGGGTATCCTAACAGCCTTGTCGATCTTTGAGAGGTCATTGGCAGTAGAAGTCTAGTTGTGGCTAACCAGTTGGTTAGGCTTGATCTTTCATACCCCAGGCGTGTATTGGCTTGTGTTGAGGCCAGGTCTTCATTGTTAGATCAGATTCAGCAGCGGCAATTCGAGGATTAGAGTTTAGCTACTCTTTATGATCAGGTTTTAGCGGGAAGAGTCAATAAGGCTTCTATTGACGCAGATGGTACTTTTCAATATGATGGTCGTATATGTGTACCTCTGGTTAGTGACTTGAGGTAGTTGATCATAAGGGAGGCTCACAGTTCCAGGTATTCTATTCATCCTAGTGCAGCCAAGATGTATCGTAACCTATGTCAGTTGTATTAGTAGAGTGGGATTAAGAGGGATATCACTGAGTATGTTTCTAAGTTTTTAAATTGTTACCAAGTTAAGTATAAGTACCAAAGACCAAGTGGTTTGATGCAAAGACTTCCCATTTCAGCTTGGAAATGGGAGCAGGTGACTATGGACTTTGGTTTCTGGGTTGCTATGTACTAGCAGAGGTTTTGATATAGCTTGGGTCATTGTAGACCAAATGACCAAGTCAACACACTTCATTCCTACTCATTCCTCCTATAATGCTAAGCGTTTGGCTCAAATCTATATTCGCAAGGTGGTTAGATAGCATGGTGTTCCTATATCTATCATGTCTGACAGAGGCACCTAGTTCACTTCACAGTTTTGGCAGGCAGTTTAGCAAGATTTGGGTACCGAGGTGCATCTGAGCACAACTTTTCATCCACAAACTGATATTCAGTCTGAGTGGACTATTCAGGTGTTGAAAGATATGTTCAGAGCTTGTGTGATAGATTTTTTCGGTGCTTGGGATCAGCACCTACCATTGGTGGAGTTGGCTTATAATAATAGCCACCACTCCAGCATTGAGATGGAACCATTTGAGGCATTATGTGGTAGCCAATGCAGATCACCTATTGGCTGGTTTGATGGTTTGAGGCTAGGTCCAATCTGGCATTATATGGTAGCCAGTGTAGATCACCTATTGGCTGGTTTGATGGTTTGAGGCTAGGTCCAATCTACAGACTTGCTGCATGATTTGTTGGATTAAGTTCGATTGATTCAGGATAGGCTGAGGGCAACCCAAAGTAGGAAAAAGAGCTATGCGAACCATAGGTTTTGTTCCTTAAAGTTTTGAGTTGGTGATAAGGTATTTTTGTGAATATCGCCTATGCGCGGGGTAATGAGGTTTTGTCGGCACGGAAAGCTTAGTCCCAGATATATAGGGCCATATGAGATTTTGGTGAGGGTTGGTGATGTTGCATATAGGTTGGTACTACCTCCTATGCTGTCAGTTGTGCATCCAGTATTCCACGTTTCTATGTTGCAGTGGTATATGCCCGACATGTTATCCACGAGGATTCAATACAATTAGATGAGAATCTATCATTTGTTAAGGAGCCAGTGAAGATTTTGGCTAAAGAAGTGAGAAAATTGAGGTCTAGGGAGATTCCAGTGGTTAAGGTATAGTGAAGCTACTGTTTGATCGAGAGAGTTATGGGAGAGATTGAGAGTGAGATGCAGAAGCAGTATACACAGCTGTTTGAGGCATCAGGTACAATCTTTTCCCATCTATTCCTTGCTTTTATTGACTTTCAGGGATAAAGTCCTTTCATTAGTGGATGTTTAATGACCCTCATGGTCATTTTTGATAAATACGTAATATTTTG
>JBDJHY010232603.1:0-10994 GCA_039654485.1 Withania somnifera
TTTTAATTAGACACCAACACAAGTTTAAGCAAACAACATGGGGGATTGAAGTAAAGGACTATCTAGTCTAAATCTGGTATTCTAGGGCTGATGGAATTATCAAATTTTGAACCTGGGGCATCAATTATTGTAATTTGACTGAAATTAAATTTTCAACTCTGACATGTTATTATCCCATTAAATAAGATAAAATCGTATAGAACATTCTTAGACAAAAACCTAGTGTCCATCGATATCAAAATCCACGATCGGGAGCTCGTCTTGAAGCCATGTTGACTAAAGCCAATGATTACCTCACCTAAGTTTATGGTCTAAATTAGGATAAATCAGATAAGTCTCAACTGAACTGCCAGGTACCATTCTACATGTGCAAACAGGTCATAAATAACCTGGGGAAGCTACTGAAATGCTCCAGATTGCAATAAAATACATAAAACACAAAAATGACCATAAGGGTCATTACAAAGAATTGGGCTAATATTTGTCTCTTCGATTCTATGGTTTATGGTTCTTTCCTATTTGACACAGGTGTTGGTTTCCATTACGTTTGTGGTAATATGGTGCTTGGTCTTCATTAAATGATTTATGTGAAAAAGGTTATCGTCTTGTTTGGTAAAATATATAGTAGTAGAACTTATTCTCATTCATATGGTAATTACATAATGCTATTACTTTATATTTTGAGATTAAATATGATTTTTTGGGGAATACCTTTGTATTTTACCCTAATGAGGGATTGGGAGTAATCTCACTTTTACGGATAACTAATGTGTTAGGTGAAGCCATAGCTTGGATCAATATTATTTATGGCATTTCACATAGACAAGTGGGTTATCTAGTGTTAGTTGACTTAATATGGGATTTTTTCTTATTGAAATATAAATCCATTGATGAGTTTCATATGTATTTGCTTAAATATAATGATTATTTTGTTTTACCCCTTTTAGAAAGTTCCTTAAGTTTCCAAGTAAATCTTATTAGTTGGGGTTTCCAGCCCTTGGTGCTTCATTTCGATAAGTAGTTTTATGTTAAGTATTTGCATCCTTGGTATGGTGGTTGAATTGTTGTTAATAACCTAAACCCTTATGCCATGAGGATTTGTTGTTGTTTTCTTTTCCCTATGTTTATGAAAGGCTTGGATTCGAGGATGAATATTTTTAATAAGGGAGAATGATTCAAGATGAGCTTTATTAAAGCTTTACTTATGAAGTTAAACCAAGGAGTGTGTGGACTTGTCATAAATTCACTACTTGGAAGGCTTAAAGGATGCTTAAAATGAAGGCATGAAGCTTGAAAACATATTAACGTTGAAGTACAAGGCTCCACTTGGTCAATATTTTGAGTTTGAATAAAAGGGATATGTATTAAGAAGAGGATATCATTAAAATCAAGTACTCAAGCCTAAGAATACTAAGAAGGCCCTTATTTCATTAAGGGTATTTTTTGTGATAGTCACTTTTAGTCTTCCTCCTTACCTTAGCTTAGTATAAATACCACAATTTGTTATTTTATAATAGCTTATGTTGAATGATAAATTTTGAGTTCTTCTTTGAGAAAATTTGTGTCCCATTATTTTATATATCTTTAATTTGTTGTTTGTTTTTGTGTTCTTATAGGAGGACTTATATTTAGTATAGCTATAGCTACCAATTTATTCATTCTTGCTTCAAATCCTTTATCCTCTATCTTTACTTTTTTGTATTTTTTTTCTCATTTGTATCCCGTATAATATCAATAGTTTCTTTTCAAGGCCAAGGACTGAAAAGTAGAACGATGGGTACTAGTGCCATGCATCAGGCAGCTAGTGTGTGGATATGAGACTTCCTTAATTTTAACCCTCCATCATTTACTAGGTCAGATCCTGAAGAAGACCTACAAGATTGTGTTGATCAAATCCAAATGAATTTGGAAACTATGCATTTATTAGTAAGGAAGCAGTTGATCTAGAATCTTATAGATTAAAGCAGGCGGCAATATCTTTGTATGAAGTTTGGAAATTATATCGATCTAAAATACGATCGTGATGACA
Organism: Withania somnifera; assembly: GCA_039654485.1. NCBI lineage: Eukaryota > Viridiplantae > Streptophyta > Magnoliopsida > Solanales > Solanaceae > Withania > Withania somnifera. The sequence goes on from JBDJHY010232603.1 coordinate 2,030, forward strand.
CTTATCCTAACCATATGTACAAGTAAGCCTAACAACGTCTATAAAGGGTAAATATGAAAAATAATATGTCAGCGAGAAGAATAAAAGTTACAATATAAAAATACAACTACTTAACCACCCCAAAATCTATAGTTATCATGTATAAGACATTAAATAAGGTAAAAATGTCTGATACAACAAAATGGTCTTAATGTCTCCAATTCTCAACGAAATAGAAGTAAATACATAAGAAAGGGAAAGTGCATGGAGCCTATTGGACTACAAGAAACTACCTCATGATTTCTCAAGAAAGCCTCGGCTATAATATAAGGAAGTATAGATCAGGCTACTCCAAATTCATAAACTACATAGGTGTAGAAATTAAGAGAGTGAGTACCAAAATAAAATAATGTGTACTTAACAAATATCCCTGCCTGGAATTAAAACCAAGCAGTGACAAGCACCACTGCCCTGATACACCAACCTTAATCCTTTACAAGAAATTGAGTTGCAACAAACATCATAATCTAGTAGTTTATAATGAAACATACAGGGCATAGGGAATAACGACGATTAAATATATGCTTAATAGAAAATAAAGTTAATAATCTGTAATAAACTAATGAAGTATCAATCATAACATCTAAAAATATTACCTCATTAGAATATTAACTCTATTGTCACCCCCCCTAATCCCAGTGAGGTAGAAAAGTACCATATGAACACATGCTATACGAGTGGTCCATGATGAGCAAATGAATCACTATACAAGTAGAATTCCTATTAAGGAGATAGTTATCCATCCCATCTAACTAGCTAACCAAGATAAATGATAAATGAAACTATAAATACATACGACACCCTTAAGATGTCTACAAAACCTCTACTTGAATTTATTATAGTGGAACTATCAAAAAATGTATATTGAAGACCCAACAAAGCCCCAGATCAACTTGGAGCTCACTAACCTCTATTGAGTGTCCTATGATCCTACTAGGGGATCCACCAACGGGAGTACATGTGCCTGTAACAAAAAATACAGGTCCCCTGGGTAGGACATCAGTACGAATAAATGTACTAAATATGTAAGACATAGAGTTACCATATATAACATAGAGCTTAATGAAATTAAGTATCAATAAAAAAAATGTATAGAAAAGGATGAAAGACCACCTTTACTTACACTTGTGGGATTATATATATTATATTATTTTCTTTACTCTACTTTACTTTTCTTTATAGTCTTTGTAGCCATGTTATTACATATGACCAACTGATCAGTGGTAAAATAAGATGAAGATGCTAGGTGTATAACCCCTGGGATATGGTCCTCATAAATACACTAGTGTGGATCAACCCATGATAAGATTTCCTTTCACCGCTGGAATACCACCCATGATATAGAAATCAAACCATGCTAGGTGTTTCTTCCACCCCTGAATACCACCCAAAGTCCATGAATTAGGATCAACCCATGCTAGGCTTTTCCCTTAAGCCACCACCCATATATAATCAGATTTTCTGTATATCACTTCTTTAGTCTTTGAGATTGTTATTTTGGAATTGTTGAGCTTTGGAACAATGGATCATTAGTAGGAGACATGTGACTATGGGCTTAGGATAGTAACAATGACATGGAAGCATTTGTAACACCAATGTTCTTAGGTACATATATGACACAATCTGCAGTTTGATAGATCAAATAGAAGCACATATCAAATGAAGACATTTACTAATCAAGTAAAGAGATAAGGACTATATATGGTGATATTGTGTCCAAATACTTAATAAATGTTCTCAAAAGAAAAGACACATGAACATTGGAACTAATGAACCATATGGGAGATTTGGCACTAAGACAAGCACACATTTTGAATAAGGACATATAAATCATATAGTGGAACAAATAAGGATAATGTTAGATAAAACTATTAAGTAATACAATGATATCTGATGAAGGGAACTCTTGTACATGTAAGAAAGTGAAGTATACGAGCAAATAGACCTATTGGATCAAGTTGGCAGTAAATGGACAGATTTTGTACCCAACAAATGAACATACTTACCATGTGTGATATATGATCCCTTTGACTCATACAAGTTACACACATGACAAGGATTTGTGCTTCAATAGTGAAGAAGTTTTTAACCTTACACTCTTGTACTTGAAAGGGTAACAACACATATTAGTAATAATCACATATTGAAGTATTCTACATATTAAGGAGTGATAACAAGAATATTACTTACATTAAAACCATAAACTATCACCATGTATCATTTACTAGAAAGGAAATTTAGGAAGCTTACTTGGTAACACAGGTGCTAGATTCATGCCAGAAGATAAGGAATCAAATAGCCTTACATACTTTGTCTTCCAACTAATGTCACCACAATCATTTAGCCTTTATTTTAAGTGTTACTATATAATATAAGTACAAAAGCTAATCACGTTATAGTCCTACAAAATATTAGCTAAACACTTGACAGGGCAATAAGACTGGCCGCGACCAAGCACATGGTGTATCACCACACCCTTGTTAGCTACTTCACAATAAATCTATTCAACAATCCTGTAAGGTAACCCACTGCCTCAACATAACATTACATGTAGAACAAGCCATAAACAATCACAATATACATAAACCACCAAAACATTCCCCCCAAGTTCACTTTCTTTATTTATGCCTCGGAATAGTATTATCCAAGCACTTCTAAAGCCATCCATGACTTTACAACTTCACAACATAGTAATATATCCCCAACATCATAATATAATTAGAAAATTTGAACCCATAGCCTCCAATTTCCATCCCATGAGTTCCAAAAAGCAAGTACATCTAGAATGCAAATGAGCTAATAAGGACTTTCCTAACTACCTCTTTTTGGTCTTGGAAAGATTGGGATTGGAATGTTATTCCTATTACTTTATTCTACTTAATTTGGGCCTTAACTGATCCCATTAGTGCAACCCTAACTCTAGCCCATTACCATAAGTATGTGTGTTACCTACTTAGCCCATTTAAGTTAAGCAAATATGTGACTCGCCTTCTAGCTTATTAAGTCAAGCAAGCACCTTAATATTTTATTCATAATCCCCTTAATTTAACCTAAAACTTGTATAAACTTGGTCATTTTAAACCTTTGTCTCAAATAACACTTTACGATCCCAAGTTTAAATACTTTCAAAATCGACATTAACTTGAACATACCAGATTAAAATGTACGGACAGTGACTTCAAACTTATTTTACCTTCACTAGTCGTATAAGACACCGATTCTATTACCTTTACCACAAGGCTATATATCAAGTAGAACTATTAAATATAGAATACGAGTGTTATCTACCTCAAAAGATAAGTACCAAAAATAAATAAATAAATCCAAATCCACTTTAAGTCTAAGATCACACACTCGACCTATCCCAAATGTAGACCTCGTGACTCGATTCAATGTAAAACTTATGAAAAAATTCCACTAGGCTTACCATAAACTCGTAGAGGGAGCCTTCATCACCCATATCAGTCCCCAATACATGAATCCACCCATGGCAAAAAGAGTACATCCAAGATACTAAGAAATGGAATATAGACTGGATTCTGAAAGGAATTGGTTAGGTCAAAAGAAACTCTACTTAAGTCTAACATCCATGTCAGTCCTTAACACAATTCTACACATAGTAATAAGGGTACATCTGACATTACCAAGAAGTAGACTCATAAGGGAGATTCTAAAATGACTAGACCAATATCATAACTCATAACCAGTACATAATCATCTCATAACCCAATGTATAACCATTATGTAAAACCAGCGCCTACCATTCTTTGACAGTCCACTCAGTCTCTAACACAGAAGTCCAACTATGGTAAGAAGGGTACATCCAATGTTTTAAAGAAAAGGACTTATAGGAAGGATTCTAAAGGGTAAGCCAAAGTAAAAATAATCATCAAGTAAATCTAACTATTCTCACTGAGCCTGTGTCACTATCATAGGATCATTACTAGTCTATTTAGGTACATGTCTTTCTTCTCGAGTTGATCCAAGACTTATGGGAATCTCACTCCTTATGCAACTAAATTTAGTTAGGAGTCCTTTACACCCATATCAGTACCTAACACATAAGTCTAACCATGGTAAGAATAGTACATTCAACATTGTCGAGAAATAGACTCATAGGATGGGTTCTAAAGGAATAAACCAAGATAAATAGTAACCATATTTCCTGTCTCATCTCATACACATTCAATCATGGCCTTTTTTATTCGTTTATAATAACCAGGAGGCATTTACTCATTACCAAGTCACAAATCCTACAATAGTAAAGAGGTAATATAATATCAATAAGAGGTCTATGCTATGGAAAGTCTAAGTAAAAGTACCCGTACTAGCGTGGTACCTGATCTAGACATATGCACATCACACCACATAAGCCTCAGCCCTAACCTTTATTTCATCAATAGCCTTAAATCACAGCAATGCTTGAATGAACCTGATCTAATTCTCATACCAGAAGAAAATATGGTAAAGTAAAGATAGAGGATAGATAGAAGAAAAGACACAATCTAAAGTAAACACTAGGCAATCAACAAAATTAAGTGGTAACCTCGTATTAGAAGAAAAAGAAGCATATAATCTATAAGAAATACACAAGACAAAAAATGATCAAGAATGATAAATATAATGTTCAACGCCCTTAATCTCGAATCCTATAAGCAACATCCTAACAAGAAGACCTCAATGGGATTAAAACCTAATAAATCCACTTAGCAAATAAATTTACAACAAAGTCATGTATGAAGAACACATATTCTCACACTTGAGAAGAAAATATCTATATCATCAAAATTCTACGTGTTGAAAAGAAAGACATCCTATTTATAGAAGCTTAAGAAAAGATAAGAAAAGAAAACTAGCTTATTACAAAAAATCCCTTAATGAGATAAGGACCTTTTTTGGGTCTTCACTAGTTCAAGGATTTGGAAAATTCATGATTAATCCTTCTTCATGGAATCCTCTTTCATCCAAGAAATTTTTCAAATATGGAATTCATTTTAAGTTCAAATAAGTCCTCCCAAGCTCTCCTTGAACTCTTTAACATCACCATGGCTTATGTTTCTTTGTATAGTCGTTGAAATAATGATCTAGCCCCATCCGATGTCATATAATCCTCCCCTTATTAAAAAGGATTCTTCCATGATTCCGAACCTAGCAAAAACATACGGGAGAAAAACCCGAAAATTTTGTAAATGCTTGAGGGTTAGCATAAGGGTTAGTTAAAATAACATTATGCCAACAATGGCATCCTTAAATTGAAACCAAGACTTCATTTTGATCAAATTTAGAGAATCAAGATAAGCATAATAAAGGACTTGGTCGTTCCACAAACAAGATAAATATTCAACACCAGCACGAATATTATCATAGTCAAAAAGGTAATATAGAAAGGCAAAAAGGCTACCACACTCATTCAAAGTGTTCTCACATATAATACCAATATTTTACATGAAAATCTTATCAATCATTCCATTATAGGTCAACACATAAAAATAATATAAAACCTTTCAAGAAAGTGTCACCTTCACCTTTCCTAGCATTCATAAGCCCATAAGATTCATATTTAATGCAAGAATTAAGAAAAAAGGTAGTAACTAAACGTATTGGTCTAAAGAACCTCATATAAGGTGCCTCAACATCATCAACCATACTATAAATGTTTGGAACTCACAAAGAAGAAAAAAGTAAAAGAGAGTAAACATCTCATTTCCCTTTAACTTGAGCACTTCCCCTAAGTGTAATATCATCTTCAAAGAAGAATTTACAACTTTAGGAGGATCTTCAGACCATATTGGGTCGTTATAAATAGTATATCCCTCAAGAACTATACCACTATCAAGGTTCACACCACTAGGTTTCTCACTAGGATGTCTTCATCAAACTAAAACAAGATATTATTCTTAAAGGGAGAATGATCAACCACAAAGGTAGGGTTAGAACATGAAATCTCAATCTCAAAAGTTAAATATCATTTTTTATTTCAATTTCAAGAACATGCTCTATAAGAAAAAAAAGTGATAAGATCTTTAACAAAAGATATGCTCAAAGAGTCACTCCTATTAAACTGGTCATCATAAGACAATGTGCTATCATTCAAATCTTGAGTGTTTTTACTAGGTGGATACAATTCAATCTTCCAAAAAGGGTCAACAAAGCCATATATAGGATCAACTAGTGTATCTACTCCTTCAAATTGCACATTATTGATACATGATAAAGAATCATTAAGATCACATAAAGACAAGCTATCATTAATACTTTATCCATTTGAAACTTCAGAAGTGTTGAGGTTAGCTATTGTACCTTAAAGCTTGAAAGAAGATTCTTCTATACCTTGATATTGGTGAGAATTGTCTTTTGGATTCTTCTTAGGAACTTGCTCCTCGTAAGCCTATGAAGGAAAAAAAGGAATGGTAGGCAAAATTATATAGCCTTTTTAGTATGAATAATTGATATTTATTTTCTTTCCTCCTCCATTTCATCTTTTTTGTATGCTTCCCGGAGCTCCCTTATTTTTTTACAATCCTCACTCACCTGAAAGGGTGTGAATGATGCAAGAAAAAACTTACGACCTCTAACTATGCTCAAGTACTTGTTGTACCCTTCATGATATTTGACATCCCTATTAATTTTACAAGGTCTACAAAAACATATTACATTTTAGCATGGACACTACATCACAAAGTATTTCATCTTTATACTCGCCAATGCTAAACTTGATAGTTACTTGCTCGGTCACCTTTAGTCCTACCCCTTTATCAAAAAATTGGAGTTTGTAGGGTTTGGCATGCCTTTTTTGGGTAACTTAATCTAATAAACTAATGCACCTCCCACTTACATTTACAATTCTCCTCATATCAATAACCAAGAAACATAGGTTTTCCATCATCTTGATCCTAGCATGAAATAGCTTCGGGCTTTGATCATGTTCCTCTTTAATTATGAGTCCCATAAGGTATGAAAGACTGAAGTTCAACTCCAAAATGTCTACCACTCCATGGTACCTAAAATAAATACACAAACAAAAAAAATAATTATTTGTTAAATAAAGCAACCCTATAAGTCACTCGATTACACACCTTTGTTTGTTCCTGAAGTGACCAAGGTTGAGATTTTTTTTCTTTGGTTTGTCACAAGGGTTCAACCTCTATCGTAGGTCCAGAGTGATTCTTGTTGATCAACAAATAAAATTTACAAGAAATGGAATGGAAAGAATAAATAACTACAAAATTAAAAGAGAAAAGCTAAGTACGAAAGAAATAAATACAAAATTAAACTAGTTACTAATTAATATGAACAAATATTAATCAATTACTAGTGACAGGAGATGATAGAGGACTAGGAAACTTGAATCTGAGGTTTGATTTGAAGCAACAATCCATAGAATCTATTGTTGTATTTGGGGGCTTGAGGGCAGCTCGCCCACTTGAGGACGGTTCATCCTTGGATTTGGCTTGAGTCGTCTGTAGGTTTCTCTTCTATCCAAGTATTGGATAAATCAAGTTGTCATTGAGGATGGATCATATACATCGAAGTTTGGTGAATGGATTGTCGTCCTTTAAAGGAGTTTACTACCTCACTTTCAAAGTTTTGTGGTTGGAGCTTATAGTTTGAGGAAGTATTGTCCTCTTAAGGGCAGTGTCACAACCCGATTTCTACAAATCATGATGGCACCAACTATACCACCAATAGGAGAACCAACCCCATAGTCTGAATTCAAAGCAGACTAACAAGTATAATAATAGTAGATGAATAAATACGGAAGTAAAAAAGAATCAAAAATAAATAAACAAAACTTGGTATTAGTGTAATACAAACCACTAAGTACGGAATGAAGAATCAACATGTATAATATAGTTGTGTTTCCAAAAATATATGGAGATCAAATAGAGACACTAATCTCAAAGAGAAGCAGGAAAAGTCGGATGCCAAGCTCACCCTGAATCTTTGAAATAGAATGTAATCTTCACGAACAGCAATCTATAATCACGATAGGGCACCTGTACTCGGATCTGCATATATTGAAGTATAGTATAAGTACAAGATACTGAAGCAACCTGAGATATCATATCAAGAAGCCACTCCACATCTAGACCCTTCACTAGAAGTCAAGCTAGGAATCTCCAACAACTTCAAGCTTTACTTAAGCACAAATAAACATTAGAAGCTGTTGAAGAACCCCGTGACTTAATCTATAGCATGTGGCGTCTTGAAGAGGGCATGGAAGAGCTCAAGGATCAAGGAAGGCTTAGAAGCCAATGAAGAACCCTTTTCGAGTCTTTGGAAGAATTTAGGAACTTAATGTATAAGGACATATTTGTCACTTTGGGTCACTTTTGGACCTAAATGTATTAATTGAGACTTGGACCTCTATATATAGAGGGTTATTTCAAATGTTTGGTAGTTAATTGGATGAAAAACATAATTTTTTAGACTTCATAGTTTAGTTGAGAGTGTAATAGCTTAGTTGAGAATTCCAATTTTATAGTTGGAATTTTGTTAGTTGTCACGAACTTGTTGTTGAGTATTTAAGGTGGGTGAATCCTTAATTGCTCGGAGAGCATTTTTCTCAAAATAATTAATTGATCTTCCATTTGTGGGTATATCAAATAAGTCATTTCGTGTCTTTTGATTTGGAATTCAATTACGGAATAATTTTGTATTGAATTTTGTATATCCTTTTATTTTTTGTTTCCATTTTTAATTTTGTCACCTTCAAGTTTTGATGCATACCACAGATATTATTATTTTGTATCAGAGTCTAGGCTCATAATTTATTTCATTGGATTACAATCCTAGGTTGTAAAACTCAAAAATCACCAAAAAATTCAAAAACCAAAAATTTCAAAAATTTATAGAATTTTAATCTGAGTTGAATGTTTGTTTGTTGATTTTGATTACTAGGAATTGTTCTCCTAGTAATTTGAGT
>JBDJHY010232624.1:0-10994 GCA_039654485.1 Withania somnifera
TGGAGGTTTCGTTTGCAAGTTATGCAAATTTGTTGAAATTGTTTAAGTTTTAGCCTAAAAGTGGAGTTTGTGTGGAAACTCGATGTTTGGAGTGTCGGATTAGAATTATGATGCTTTCAACAGGTTTGGAATGATGAATTTAGGCTAGGAAAGGTGTTGGTTTATTTTTCGTGCTTGTCATTGTGAATTCGAGGTGTTGGCGGAGAAATACGCCTTTAGGCCATATTGGTTTGAGGGATAATTTGGATTAAATGACCTCCTATTCCTTTTTTGTCGATTTCATTGAGTCTGAATTATGTTTACAACTCAAAAAACATATAAGGTTTGTCAAATTTGGACTCTGTTTCAATTCTGAACCCCTGTTGGAAAATCTGCAGCGTTGTAGATTTTAAGCCTGTCTCGGCAAGCCTATCCAGCACCCCGAACCGGTACCTAGGGACCCCAACTTGGCACCCCTGCAGGGCAGCCCGGTAACCCAACCTGGCACCCCGGAAAGCTCAAAGAGGCGATTACTCCTTCGTACTTGCCTTGATGTCCTCTCTTCCCTCCTCATATCCTCCATATAGCGTATTTTCAGCCTAAATGGAGATCTCCCCAGCCCAGCCAGGGGCTGACTCCATACTTAGTTTTATTTTTAGGATTTTTAGATTAGTCCCAAAGACCCTCTTGGGCCTTGACCCACCCAAGAACATTCTATTAAAGGGTGTAAAACACCCCTTTGTCCTTACTTCATCAAAAATACTTTCCCCAACCAGTTTTGAACGTGGAAAATTCCTTCCAATCAGATTTTCAAGGGCGATAAAATTTGGATCCATTGTTCTTCAATTCTTTAATGTGTTTGGGTAAGTTTTCTTCCCTTTCTACCCTTGAACTTCTTTGTTCCTCCATTAATGACTTCAAGCTTTGGAAGTGATGAAATCATGTTTATACATTTATATATTCATGGAATTATTCATTTAATTTTGTATACATTATTCCTAATAACAATTATAAACTGTAATTCCATCTGTAAATTCGTAAAGAGGGGACCTTTGACCCCTTTTTGATCAATTCTTTTCGAGCTGTTTTGAAGCCCTTCCCTAACTCAGATTGCACTCAATTTACCCATTTTAGGCTCGATTTTGGGTCCAGTTCATATTTTAGTATAAATTGCGTAGTTAGACTCGTGTTGACTTTTAGAATTCATTGGCACAAGTTTTAGATTGATTGGAGCATGTTTGATATCAGTAGGAGTGCAATTTGTGATTATTGTAAAGCTTTATCATCGGATGGCAGGTAGGTTTTCATGGGCTAATTATGGGTTTACGATTTTACTAGTTGTACTAAATAGCTTTCTTGGGATGGGTAGCTAAGTGTATAGTATCCCCATACCTTTATTTCATCTATTGATCATTGATATGGTTATGTTGATGCCTGTTTGATACAGGACCAGACTTAGTATTTATTCAGTTGCCTGTGCAGGGTATAGGTTGTGATTACAACATGCTATCTATGTGGAATATGCTTATATGCTACTTTTTCTCTATGCATTCATGACACGGAGAGACCAAGCTATGGCTCCGATGAGAGTGCATTGGGGCTGGGTAGTATCATCGCTTGATATGTGAGCCTTGAGGGATAATGTTGAGATTTATTATATGATGATGATGTTTCATGACATATATGGACAAATGGTGATTTAAAATAATAACATAACTAATGATTTCACTGATTTAGCCTCGACATAGTATCAAGCACCCGGTTATACTACTTTTACCTATTTTAGTCAGAGATTCGTCCTTTGCACCGAGACATAATCATATACATGTTTTTATTACTAAATGCTGGCACTTGAGACCGTCTTCTATATGACAGTGAGTACAGCGCTGGTATTTGAGACTGTCTCCTATACGACTGTGAGTACAACTTTTTGACATACAAAGGTTGATGATGACATTGTGGACCGTAAGTGATACTACCAGATTGATGATTTCAGATTATTATTGGCGAAGGATCATCTTAGTTATGATTTTTGGCATGTGATGCCAGGTTCTGGTTCTTACCATGGGAAGTGAGATTCTTTGACGACCATGTGTTTGTTACTTTCTTGCACTTAGTTTCCTCAGTGTACCCCTGGTAGTATGGGATGCCTTCGGGTGAGCGTGTTTTGTATGTACGCTGCGCTTCTTATGTGGACTTGTCAGCATTTACGTGCTTTACTTTATTATTCATGTTAACTGCTTATCTATTATTATTGTCTACTTGTGCTTCATGTTATGTGGGAATTAGTGCTTGTTACTTCTGTTTGTTCCATTTTCTTTCACTTGAGGTTACAGGTATACCGACCATATTCGATCCTAATCTTCCTTGATTCCTATTTGTTGTTTATACTTTCACATATGTTGTTAGAAGGATGCTAGATATATTTTGATCCATTACCGGTGGTCCTGTTATGTGATTAGCTAGTAGTATCTGTCTACGTAACATTTGATTCATATTGAGTTTCTAGTTTCCTGATATGTCCTATTTGTTTCCATGAATACTTTCCTTGTTATTCTACTATTTACTGTAGTTAGTTTTGTTGTGTGCTCAGTGGGCCTCGAAACCTATTGAGTACAAGTTGCTTCGGTAGCTTGTACTCATACTACACTTGCACTTGTGCAGATCCGAGTACATGTCTTCGTTCGTGATTACATCTTGATGTTCGTTCTCCTATCTTCCAGATTAGAGATTTAGGGTGAGCTTGGCGTGCAACTTTATCCTGCTTCTCTTCAGCTGTATAGTTTTGATTATCTCCATTGTATTTCTGAGATGTGTTGAGATTTTGTATATTCTACATCCTTGTTGTTCCATACTAGTGGTTCATTTGACATTGACATCGGGGTTTAGGGTGTGTTCCGCATTTCTTTATTACCTTTACTATTTCTTTTCATAATTATTCTGTATTAATTAGAGTAGTCCTCCACTTCATCTACGGACTACGGGGTTTGGTTCTCCTACTGGTGGTATAGTAAGTGCCATCATGATCTGAGAAATCGGGTGGTGACAAAAATGATTCAGGAGCTTCTACTCTAAGTCAGTCATAACTTAAGTCTGCTCTACAACAGGAGAAACAATAGGCACTGGCAGAACCTGAAGCGGAGTAGAAGTAACTTCCGGTATAACTAGAGGTGTTGTCTGTACTGAAGGCTGTGCTGCTGGGACTACTAGATATGTCCCATCTGTCGGAGGGTCTCCCAATGCACTAAGCATCTTCCATAATACACTGAAAATATCTGAAGACTGCACTGTAGCAAATGTGGGAATCGATGTTGTTTCCTGTGCCATAGCTGGTACCGCAACAGGTGCTATAGGCACTGATGGAACCTCTGCAGTAGTGGCTGGAGTAGGCACTCTGGCTGGTGCCTCTGTCGTTTGGTTAGCTGTAGTAGAACGCGTTCGCGGTATCTGCAAAAGAGTGAGAATCATGAATGAGAATTTCAAGAAACTTCAAAGGATTTATGCACGATACAAGATTTAAAGGAAGGAATGAATTTCCTAAATGCCACTATAGCCTCCCGAAGATAACCACGGATGTCTCTGTGCCAATCTGCAAGACTCCACTAGACATTGATTCTGTACACTAACACCGATGAACCTAGGCTATGATACCAAATTGTCACGGCCCGATTTTACAGATCATTATGGCACCTACTATACCTACAGTATGAGAACCAAACCCCATAGTCCATAGCCAAAGCAGAATACTACTACACTTAATGCAAAAGAATATCAAGATATATCGAATAATAAAGTTATGAACTTTAATTAAGAATGAAATAACTACCCAAAAGCCTGGTATCAATGCCGAACAAACCTCTAAGTATAAAATCATAAAAACTGAAGGAAATACATTATCCAAAATGTTTTCGAAATGCAATAGAGATAAACAAAATATAAATCTGGAGAGAAACAGGATCAAGCCGGACGCCAAGCTCACCCTGAACTATGATCTGGAAAGAATCAGAATGAATAACGATCTGTGTCACTAATGAAAATCTGTACTCGGATCTACACAAGTGCAAGTGTAGTATGAGTTCAAGTCACCGAGGCAACCCATACTCAATAGGCTTCGAGGGCCCACTGAGAGCATAACAGTAATAAATGCAGTAAATAACAAAATACAAAAATAAAGGTCACAGAAACAAATGGGACAATCAGGGAAACTAGCAACTCAAGTATTAACAATGTCATATAGACAGATAGTGCTAGCTAATCACATAACAGGATCACATGTAATGGAAAAGAACGTACCTGGAATCCTTGCAACAATATATGTGAAACATAACTGAATAAAAATAATAGGACTCAAGGAAGATAAGGAGTAGAGCATGGTCGGTATATCGATAACCTCAAGTGAAAAGATGAATAGACAAATAAAAGTTAAGCACTGATCCCGCATAACATGAACAACAAACGACCAACCAGGATAACTAAATAGTAATACTAATATAAGATACACAATTAAAACACTGACAAGTCCCCCAGAAAGAAATGCAACGTACACTCAGCAGGCAGAACCCATGGAAGGCTACCCTAAAGTTCCCGGCATATGTTATCCTCCCAACATCCATATACCCCCTCCTCCGAATCACATATCAGCCCAGAGGCAGGTCCATGGTGGTGCATCACCATGTAAAAATCTAAAGTTATCATATCCTCACATCACAAATCACAGAGCCTCAAGGGTCTCGAAAGTCTGGCATCCAGTGCCCATATCACATATCAATCATACCGTCAAGCATAGCTCGACAACCAAGCCTGAATATCATCATATCTAATCATAATCATCAACAAATGGGGTATCACCATGTATCCAAAACTAGAGTGCCACAAATGTCAAAAGTTGTACTCACTGCCTCACGGATATGGACTCAAGTCCCAACGCTATACTCACTGTCGATTCTAGGTCAGACTCAAGTGCTAGCATCAATTAGTAAAACAATTATATAATTATTTATACTGCTCGATGCCAGGAAGTAAAGCCTGGACTAAAATATGTAAAATATAATGTTACCGGGTGCTTGATTCCATTTAGAGTCTAAAACCAGTAAAAAGCCAATTACTTATTTTATCATTTAGCATATTGTGAAACCTCGTTATTATCAATATATTTCTTTAGCCTACACGGCTCAAATCAAGTGGTGATTACTTCCCAACCCCAAATACTCTCATTGGAGCCTTAGGCTTGGCATCTCATGCCATCAATGCACAGCATATCAACAATACATAAGTATGTCATCATATATATAAATAATCACGATATAACCACATCCTATGCTCTGCATAGGTATTTATAATCAAACACTAAACCATGGCCCCCATATCAATTGGGTGCCAATATATCAATATCAACATTGAACGAACGAAAAAAGGCTACTAGGATACTAGACAATCTAGCTACCCAACCCAAGGACGCTATTTAGTACAATTATTAAAGCTATGCACCAAGAAATAGCCCAAGGAGCCTACCTGTCGTCCGATGACACAGCTTTGCAATTCAAAGAATCTTACTCCAACTGATATCAAACGTGCTTCAAACGATCTAAAACTTGCACCAATGAATTCTATAACTTAATAAAAGTCTAACAGAGCAATTTAAAATGAATTTTGAACCGGGTCCAAAATTGGGCCTAAAACGGGCTTGCGGGGGCCGCTTGCCGAAACCGAAAACAAAATTCACCACGAGGTTCCCAACACTGCTAGGAACCCGTGATCCAAATTTGAGCACAAAGCGAGCAACAAAAGAGCTTCAATCAACCCGAAAAGAATTGGGTCAAAAGGGCTTTAAAGATTCGATATAAACAATAACCATGCTAGATTTTGGATGAAATAGAGACTCTAGGAGCAACTTACATGATAATAACAAAGAAATATATGAAAAAAATCAAGTTACGGAAGGATTTCTTTAACCTCAACTCATACCCATTAATGGAGGAAAAATAGGAAGATAAGGAAGACGAAGGGAAAAGAACTCACCAATCTTGTGTAAGCAAGATGAAAAATGTTGATAATCTCTTTCTTGGCCTTTGAATTGAGTTTGGGGAGAGTTTTTCTCTCAAAATTGGGTTGGGATTAAGTGGGTTTATACATAAAAGAAATTGGGGTCGTATAGGGTTAAATACTGATTTTCGGGACACTTATAACTAATCACGATAAGGATCACGCCGTGGTCCTTATCGTGATGGAATTCCAGGTGAAACAGTGGCTCATCATGATAAGATCACATCGTGATCCTTATCGTGATGGCCATTCTGCTGCAGATTTTTCAAAAAACTCAAATGGGGTCTCAGAATTGAAAAGGAGTCCAAATTTGACAAACCATATATGTTTTCTGAGTGGAAAACATATTTTGGACTCAATGAAATCGACGAAAATGGTATACAATGTCATTTACTCAAGATTACCCCTAAAAAAAGGGCCTAAAGGCACATTTCTTCGCCAATACCTCAAATTTACAACGACATGCACGAAAATTAAACCAATATCTCACCTAGCCTAAATTCATCATTCTGGAGCTGTTGGAAGCATCAGAATTCCAATCTAACACTCCGAACATCAAGTTACCACTCAAGCTCCACTTTTAGGCTAAAAATTAAACAAATTCCACAAATTCGCATAACTTGCAAATAAAACCTCCAAAACACAAACGTAAGGTCAATATAGACTTTTTTTGGTATTCAGGAGCTGAAAAAACTATTGGAATTAAATTATGAGCTATTCTTGAAGTAAAGTTGACTTTAGTCTATGAGTACTTAGTTTAAGGCTCTAAAATAGGGAATTTGAGATATTTCTAGACTGAGTCGCTAGGGATCCGAACTGTCGGTCCCAATAAGTCATAAATGACTTGGACAACTGCTGAAATGCTCTAGAATGCAAAATGTCACGTATTTATCATATATGACTATGAGGGTCATTACATTATGCCCTCTACCCAAAGTATGTGTGAACCATTGTTACCTCTTTATTCGGAAAAATTGACCGTACTTTTAGACATATGGCTGAAATTGATGAAGAAGTTGTTGTGGCTATCGAAAAAATAGCAAAACAAGAGGCTACCAGACTTGCGGGTGAGAAAGAACGACAGGATCAATTGAATTTGAACCCAATAAATAATGTTGAAGATGATGTTGATTATGGGTTCGGAGAAACTAGAGCCATTGTACTCCCACCACTTTCTTCGGGCGCAAAGTTCACCATAACCAGCACTATGATCCAACTACTGAACTTGAAGGAACTGTCTAAGGGACAGTTAGTGAGGATCCAAACCTACATCTGACTAATTTTCAAGGAATTTTTCAATCATTTAAAATTCTCGAGGTTAATCAAAATATCATCTGACTCTGGTTATTTCCTCTTTCATTGTCAGATGAAGTAATAATATGGTTGAAAGAGCTCCTAGAAGGCTCAATCACTACATGGGCTGAATTAGAAGGTGCATTCTTGGAAAAATTCTTTCCACCATCTAAGATACTGGCAATCAGATATCAAATTAGCAATTTCAGGAAAAATAGAGGTGAGGCACAACATGAAGCATGGATGCGGTTTAAAAAGAAGTTGTAGTAGTACTTAATCACAGAATTTAAAATGACTATATAAAAAAGATATTTTATAGAGAACTAAATTTAGATACTAAGCTGGAGGATGAAACTATCATTGGAGGTGTGTTCATGAGCGTAATTTTGATCTGATCATTTAGAGGATTGATGAAGTTACAAGGACAAATCAGGCTTGGCACACTCAGGAGTCAGATATAGGAGATAGTGTTAATTCAGTCTTGATGTCAATAGAGAAGATGAAAAGAAAAGATGAGAGAGATATAGAGATGACACATATGTGGACACAAATAGACTTAATGGTGAAGATGATGTTGGGTAATATAAATGTTGTGGCGTCAAAGGGTAAACCTTCCACTCATGATGATGATTATTGTTAGGATATTTAAGAAGAGGTGAAATATGTGAATCAAGTGAGGGGCTTACTAGGAAAACGGTAATCAAGGTCGAAACTTTTGGGATAGAGATGATTGGAAAAAGAGAGATGATTATCGGTAAGACACTTATTATAGAGATAATGACTAGAGAGGAGGGGATATATGTTCCCCCAAAGGATAGATATAGAGAAGTTGGTAGTTCCTCACCTATAGAGGAGATGATGGAGAAGCTTTTGAAAAAGTCTGAATCCTCTAAAAAGGAGATCAATGAGATCAAGAAGGACCTTATCAATGAGACGTAGATCGTAGATTCAAACACTGCTGCTATTAAGCTTTTGGAAACCCAATTTGGCCAAATCTCATCTATCGTGAATCAAAGGCAGGGAGGAATATTGCCTAGAGATACTATTTCCAATTCGAGGAATGATGGTCATGTCTTAGCCATTACTATAAGAAGCAATAAAGTGGTTACAAATCCGCCTAGGCTAGTTGTTTTGATAATCGTGATGATTACACAATCGAGGTAGACAGAGTAGATACTGAGTGTGAGATTTTAGTGACAAAGAAAGAAACAGAAAATAGCAAATGAACAAAAATCTTCCTATCGATCACAGGGAAGCATAGAAAAGGGGGAAGGAAAAGAGGCTGCAAAGCCAATTATGCCTAGGCCTCCTCCTCCCTTCCCACAACACCTTAAGAAGAAAGTGGAAAATAGAAAATTATACAAATTTATGTTTGTACTGAAGCAATTATCCATTAACATTCCTTTGGTGAAGGCATTAGAGCAGATGTCGGGTTATGCGACGTTCATGAAGGATCTGATTACCAAAAGATGATTGTGACATTTGAGCCTAAGGATGAGTTGCATCATTGTGGTGCTATTGCATCGTGTTCATTGGTCTAGAAGAAAGCATATCCTGGTGCCTTCACTATACCCTACACCATTGGAGTGTTTTGATTTTCTAAGGCTTTGTGTGATCTGGGAGCCAACATCAATTTTATGCCACTAGCTATATATAACCAGCTAGGCTTGGGATCCCCAGACCCACAACATGCGGTTGCTCATGGCGTATCACATTATCAAAAATCCTTTTGTTATTTTGTATGATGTCCTTATGGCGCTTGAATCCTTTATATTTTTGGCCAACTTTGTCATTCCGGATTGCGAAGTCGATTTTGAGGTGCCCATTATACTTGGGCAACCATTCCTTGCTACTAGAGAGAACTGGAGGACATGGAGATGGGTGAATTTAAATTCATGCTCAATGAACAAGAGGTCACTTTTAATGTGATGAACACGATAAAACAGTGTAGTGCGTTGAGGGTTTTATTGGTTATTGACACCATGGATGAATCAGAGATTGTTGATGCTTCTCCTTCGAATGAGATGTTCGTGACCGAGACTCTAGCTGCAATTATGAAAACCTACATCCATCTTTATTTGCTGACTTCAAGGAAGTGGAGAAAGCTTTAAAAGGCTTGGGATCATTGTACTATGCTCCAAAAAAGTTAGACCTTGACATAGAATAGGGTGGCTCCCCGGCAAGGCTATCTATAGAGGAGCCTCCTTTTCTGGAATTAAAAGCTCTCTACGCTCATCTTCTTTATGTGTTCCTTGGAGATCGAAATACTCTGTCGGTGATAATATCTGAAGTTTTGTTAAAGTCACAGGTTGGGGCTCTTGTATCGATGCTAAAGAGATTCCATTGGGCCATAGCATGGTCCATAACAGAGATCATCGAGATTCCTCTCGGTATTTGCATGCACAAAATCAAGTTGGAGAAGAATGTTATACCTATTATGGAGAGCCAAAGACGTCCTAACCCACCAATGCAAGAGGTGGTTAAGAAAGAGATAATTAAGTGGATGGATGTTGGGTGGTCTACCTTATTAATGACAGTCAATGGGTTAGTCTGGTGCAATGTGTGCCAAAAAAGAGGGAATTACAATCGTACCTGATGAGGAAAATGAGTTGTTTCCCATAATACCTATGACTGGATAGAGGGTCCGTACGGATTATAGAAAATTGAAAACGTGGACCTAAAAAGATCACTTTCCACTTCCATTCATGGATTAGATGCTGGATAGACTAGATGGGAGAGGATAGTATTACTTTTATGACGGATATTCTAGGTACTATTATATATCTATTGCGCTAGAGGATCAAGAGAAGACCACATTCACCTGCCCATATGGCACTTTTGCTTTCAGAAGAATGTCGTTCGGTTTGTGCCTAGCCACATTCCAAAGGTACATGACAGTTATATTCAGAAATATGGAGAACGTGATCGAGGTATTCATGGATGATTTTTTTGTAGTAGAATACTCCTTTGATGATTTCATGACTAATTTGTCTAGAGTGCTGGAGCAATATGAGCAGACTAATTTGGTAATGAATTAGGAGAAGTGCCTCTTCATGGTGTGAGAATGTATTGTGTTAGGGAACAAGATTTCTTCTAGGGGGATCAAAGTGGACAAATCTAAGATTGAGTTTATTTCCATATTGCCTCCTCTAATCAGTAAAAGTAATGCAACTTTTTAGGCCACACTGGATCTTATCAGAGATTTATCATGAATTTCTCCAAAATTGCACATCCAATGTGCAAGCTTTTGTAGAAGCAGGCAAATTTTGTATCTGATGATGCCCGCATTAAGTTGTTTAAGTTCCTTGAAGAAAATTTGATATTTTCTCCCGTGATTGTGGCTCCAGACTAAGGCTGGTCAATATCGGGATGGACCGATACCGGATCGGGATGGATCGGGACGGACCTGGACCAACCGGTACTGGAAAAACCAGACCAAGACAAACAGGTACTGGGATGGTATCGGGACGGAATTACTAGGATAGAATGCTCATCTCGTCCCGTCCCGTTACATACCGGGACGGTACCAGGACGTGATGGGACTGGACGAATTTTTTTTTATGTATATATATTATTAGTTATATATATTTTTAAAAATATATAAATTATATATATATATATATATATATATATATTTATAAGTTACTAGAGCTCAAACGTTATTCTATACAAACTTTCTA